>CM067222.1:34846528-35015241 GCA_034190945.1 Octodonta nipae
CCAAGGCTAATCAGGCACTCCTCTTCCTCTTGGTCCTCCCCCGTATGGGTCGTCCCTAAGAAACTCGATGCTTCTGGTAAGCAAAAGTGGCGAGTTGTTATCGACTATAGGAAGTTAAACGAACTAACTGTAGACGATAAATATCTCTGCCCAACATTTCTGATCTCCTCGATAAACTTGGTAAGTGTCAATACTTTTCGACACTAGATCTCGCTCCCGGGTTCCACCAGTTGGAAATCCTTGAGGAAGACATCCCCAAGACCAGTTTCTCTTTCAGAGGGTCATGGATACATTCTTCTGGCATCCAGAATGAACGTTGCCTTGTTTACATGAATGACATTATCGTTTATTCACCAACGATCCATGAGCATATGTCCCGTTTGACAGAAGTCTTTAAGCGTCTTAGACAGTCAAACTTGAAAATTCAACCTGACAAGTGTGAGTTTCTCCGTAAGGAAGTTGCTTACCTAGGTCATCTGATCACGCAAGAAGGAGTGAAACCAAACCCTTCAAAGGTTTAATGCATCCAGAATTTTCCTCCGCCCCAAACTCCTAAAGATGTTAAATCTTTTCTTGGTCTCGCCGGATATTACCGACCTTTTATCCCCAATTTCGCCAACATCTCAAAGCCTCTAACGAAACTCCTGCAGAAAGACGTCAAATTCATCTTCGACGCAGATTTCAAGTCTTCCTTCAACGAACTGAAGCACGCCCTTGCATCTGACCCTATCTTGATCTTCCAAAATTTCGAAAGAACCATTCCTGCTCACTACTGATGCTAGTGCTTTCGCAATTGGAGCGGTTCTCTCACAAGGCCCCGTAGGAAAAGATCTTCCTATAGCTTCCCGTACACTCTGCGCTGCAGAAACTCGATATTCCACTATCGAACGGGAACTGCTAGCCATTGTTTGGGCGGTCAAGCACTACAGATCTTTTTGGGAGAAAGGTTACACTTCTGTGTGACCACTGTCCGCTTACTTGGCTCTTTTCGATCAAAGAATTTGGTAGTCGTCTAGCCAGATGGCGCCTCAAAATAGAGGAGTATAACTATAAAATCGAATACAAGCCGGCAAGGTAAACTTGAACGCAGACGCTCTTTCCCGTATCAAAATTAATCACTTCAAACAATGCACCGACTTTATTTGTAAAATCAACATCTTTGCAAATAACGAAACCGACTCAGAACAACCAGACTCCGACAATGATCAAGAACCCGATGAACATTACGAAAGAATGATAACAGAGTTAACCGATTTGTTCAACTATATAAAACCGAGTCGATAATCGATTACTCAAAAATAGAAATTTTTAACGCCCAACTCCTAGACAAATCTCACAAACGAATAGTCACTTTCTTCTGCAAAATAAACTCAATGACTTGCATGACAATACAAAATTTATCACGAGAGATGACGATTTGTTATTATAGACATCCTTTGAAGACCTGGGTGACTGCAAGCCTTTAACTAAACATTATAAGATTTGTTCCAAAGCTATATCACATCCAATAGACCAAGATGCCATCTGCGAAGGTCAGCTTCTCAGACAACCAGCCACATTTCCAGCAACCTGTAACTGAAGTTCTCGTCTGATTCGAGAGTGTACCTCCAGAAGGTCTTTGGGATTGCTGGCACGAATTATTTAGCCTAGACGTGGTTCTAATCCTGTAAGAAGTATGTTTAGAACCATCGTATCTACAAGGGTTGTCTGAGCGTCTTTTTGTTCATTGGTTAGCCCAGAGCATTTTTGGATGCATGAGTGCATTTTCGCACTCAAAACCTAAAGCCTATTATAAAAGTCAGAGGGGACTCATTAGAAAGTTGTTTGAGGCGTTGGAGATCGTAGATCAAAGAAGACAGATCGCGTGAATCTCCGAAATCTAGTGCCAAAAGCTGTTTGATTTCTACATATGAAGCGGGGTTTCTCGAGTTGACCAACTGAGCCGCTTTGCCTCTAAGTTTATTTTTAATATGAATGACTAGTAGATATTTTTGACCTGCAGTCGACATATTGTACGCACAATTACATGCGTCTATGAAGGTGGCCAAGGAGATCTTGTCGCCTTCAAATTCCGGAATGATAGAAAATATTTCCGATAACCGATTCTTTTCGGTTTCATCAGAGACTACATTATTTGTTGCTTGTGCCATTTCGATGTGTTAGAATTAAGAGTATACGCAAGTTGAAAAATAATAAAAAATAAAATAAACGAGGGATTGTAAAATGGGTTTCAATTAAAATATAGTATAAAAAAATGGGGAATAAACGATATTTTGGATAATAGAACGGTAAAGAATGAAATAATAAAATAAATATGTAAACGTAAATCAAGTAATATCTCAATTCAAATCAAGATAATCAAATTATCAATCAAATAATAAAAATATTAAATAATCAAATAATTTAATTCTTTAAAACCTTAAACGTTGGACGATTCACTACTACTCATATCAACAGGAACATTGGAAGATCCGTGTTCTCCTTGTTATCGTAGTTGGGACTTCTTCCAGGTTCTTTGCTCCGTTGAGGGATAGGAATCCGCCGCTACCAGTTAGAAGTAAGCTCGTGTTCTAGTAACGTTGACGGATCCTACTGAGTGCGCCAATTTGTTATATCACACTTCAATTAATTAACTTTTTAAAAAAGATTTTTTATTTAAATAAACACAATAATAACTTTTAAAATTGAAATGAAAAATTAACAATATAACTGACAAAAGTTCTGTGTAATAATGAATACAACATTAGAGCAGTTTTACAATTTATAATTATAATATGCCGAATAAGCAAAGTCGACGCTGCAATTCCCACGGATGTTGGCCGTGCCGTAATCTGACACTACACGTGTCGCTGAGTCAGCCGGGAATGTTGAATTGTCGTTGCGATGTAAGTTCATTCTAGTTCATAGCATAAACTTATATAACATATATATATATATATATATATATATATATATATATATATATTATATTAATTTTTACTCTCAAATCTTTATCTATTTATTTATTGGTTTGTCAAAGCTAATGTGTTGCCTGTTCATTATAATTACTTGTGAAATCTCTGCTTTATGTGCACATGACTAGTGATATTCTTATTTACTGACATTTCAGCTAGTGCACTCGTAGTATCTGGTGTTTTGATACTTTATTGTCATCAAAATCGTTGTTCATAAGATCGTCAAGGAGCACACTCTGTTGAGTTTTACATATTTTTAAACAATCACAAGGAGTTTCGGTTATACATACACTAAAGAAAATCTACGGTGTTACCCTGCAAAGGTAACAAACACACTTCTATAGTGCCCCAGTTGTATTGAGCTATAAATTGTACACATATTGGTTTTCTAATACGTTTCCCAGATTCTGAAAATTTGTATTATTTGTATAGCAAACCAGTGCATACTAAATGCTACCTGTATAAGTTATCTAACTAGGATCCTCAGCTTACTATCGACTCTTTGTATAGAGAAGCTATCCAAATACGAAAACTACAAAACCAATTTTAACCGAATTCTAAGAGGAGGAATTTATTTTTTGCATGTATGTGACCTGATTTCTGCTCCTTTTGTGAATCGGTTTTGTTCATTCTTTATTGTTCAATAAAGGATGTTCCAATTTGAGGTTAATTATTAAATTTTTAATAAAATACACAAATTATTTCATAATGATCACATCTTTTATTTCAAAAGATACTACAATTGTTTCGTTTTAGTAATGGAAAACAATATCTTGTAAGTGACCACCTGCTGCTGTTCGATTAGCTTCTAATCTTTTGCCAAAATGTTCGATAACTTTCTGGCATAACTGCGGTACAATTACTTAAAAACAGTTAATAATGTTCTCCTTTAGGTCATCAGGTGCTTGTGGATCGTGGGTATAGACCTTTTCTTTCAAATAGATCCATAGGAAAAAATCTAGAGATGTTAGATCTCAAGATCTAGGGCGTCAATTAATGTTTCCTCTTCGAGCAATTATTCGATTACCAAATTTCTGTTTCAAAAAATTCATTGTTTCTACTGCTGAATGACATGTTGCACCGTACTGTTGAAACCATATATTCTGCACATCAATCTGCTCCAAGTCATCGCACAAAAAGTTAATAATCATCATTCGATATTGATTAAAAGCATTTCAATTGTCATCTTCAAAAAAGTTTGAACCAATCACTCCACTAACCCAAAACCACACCAAACAGTTACTTTTTGTGGATGCATCTGTCTTTCCATTTTTTCTCGTGGATTTGATTCACCCCAGATTCTACAATTTTGCTCCACCCAATTCAAAATGTGCTTCACC
The DNA here is from genome assembly GCA_034190945.1 of Octodonta nipae. Lineage (NCBI taxonomy): Eukaryota > Metazoa > Arthropoda > Insecta > Coleoptera > Chrysomelidae > Octodonta > Octodonta nipae. Next base: position 34,850,823 of record CM067222.1, read on the forward strand.
GCTGAAGATGATTTTGTGGAAAAAATTCACATTTTCAAGTTTCTGTTGTATGGCCCAATTAACGAATTGACGACGTAAACCAAAGTTTGTTGGCTTTATTTCTTGCGTTATCTGAATCTTGTAAGCCTTTAAATGAAGAACTTTGTGCAAAATTCTGAATAAAGTGGTTATTGGAATGTTCAATTACTGTGCACGATGACGAATTGATGTTTTTGGTAGTTCAACAACACTAGCAGTAACAGCTGGAATCTTTTCTTCTGAACGTCCAGTACGGTGATGTTTTGCTTTTTTCATCTTTTACTGGACCAGTTTCCCCAAATTTTTGAACAATTTTTCCAATGGTATTTTGAAGCCGGTGCCAAGCAAATCTAAAATCCTTCATTGCGTACTTATCTACTAATTCATCAAACTTGATTGTTTCTTAGCACCGACTTCAAAAATATACTAGATTGGTAGGTAATTAATTTGTACAGAATGAGCACCTTTTAATGTTTACATTTTTTACTTCCTGGGTAGGTACCTAACAATATTGAATGTGTTATTTATTTGCTAGTTGTATTTTGTTATAATTATTTTTAGCTTTTTAGTTATAGGTAGAAGTCGGTTATATATTTTTTAATGTTTTATTTTCAACTTTTTAGTTTTTTTGAACTCAGGTAATTTTCATTCTTTATTTTTCATTTTGTATGTATAACCTTAATAGACAGAACCAGGTAACATCGAAAGCTCAACATTACGCAATGATACTTTCTCATTTAAATTGACACGTAAATCTTTACGAACAAAATGTGCTAGTACGCGTTGACTTAATAAGCGCAAAATATCTTTATGCCTTATGGACTACGCCACGTAACCTTTTTTCAACATTTTTCAACAACCCTGTATAACTATAGATAATTCCACTTTAATCTATGTACCAACCATCCTGTACATACGACTGCCCACTGACAAGCATAAATTTGTTAGCTGCCTTCTGTAAACTACAGGACGGAGTAGAATCCATCCCATATTTACGGAGTCAAATCCGTCCTATATTTCAACCATAGTATATAACTCCTTGTGGGCTACCCCATAAATTACTTCATTTTTAACATTTTATATTATCGCCCTGTGGTAACATTAATTCCTCTCCACACTTTATGCAACTTCTCTAAAGAAATAATTTTTTAATCACACTGTATAAACATAATTCAACTCCAGCATATATTTCAACCATCCTGTATATGATTTGCTTATGTCCACATCATATAACAGTTTTTAATCACCCTATATAATTTTAATTGCACATTTTTTCTAAAATTTTTACACCACCAAACGTCCAGTCTACCCTATATTCCAACCATCCTGTATATACGGCTGCCTACGGACCACTATTATTCTAGTTCATCCTATATTTCAATATTCATATAAATGCAACTCCTTCTATCACTTTATTTTGTGATTTTGTTTGCTATAACTAAACACCCTGTCTATAAACGCACCAAATAGCAGTTTAAAGTTTGACATGTGTTATCACTGAATTTTTCTATTAGGCCGGAGAATGTGACAACCAAAAGCACCGTCTTCGCAAAATGGAAAAATTTGCATTTAAATAGGTATTTGCCTGGTATACAAACAAAACTAGCTTGGTAATCATTGATTTAAGGAGGCGAAAATACTATGGTTTACTACCTATGCTTGAGATGTACATAGAAAATGTACATAGAAAATTTTCAAATTCGCAATTAAACCTTCCAGTGCCTAAAATTACCACACTATTACGTTGGAATTACAATATTTATGAGGAAATGTCCGTTGTCATTTCGATGAAATTTTTGATAAGAATTTTGGAATTTTCGGCGATTTTCTGCAAAACTGCAAGTTGCACGTCGCAGGAAAGTATATGAGATCACCTAGGGATCTTAATAGATTAAACGTTAAAAAACTATACACATCCATAAGAAGTTATCGAAAAATTGACTAAAATATTAGGAATATTGGTCGATTTCTATGCACTCATGTGTTCATTCACAAATTTTATCACTTTACCAATAGAATTCTTTTCCAAAATTTTAAGTTTCACCAATCCGGATATATACTCTATTAACAACACCATATTCATTCAAAACGGTGCACCACAGGAGAAGAAATCAGGTAACATACATACAAAAAAAAAAGCGAAAAAAAAATACGGGACGAATTGATAGCCTCCTCCTTTTTGGAAGTCGGTTAATAAAAATAGAAAGGCTTTCTTCTAGTTCGAAAATCTTGCAAGTGTTGTTTTCGAAATTTTATTTGTAATACTATGTGCATTCATCAAAATTGCGATCAACGAATTCTGATGTTTCAGGCGCCATCAGGAAAATCCTTATGAAGTATAGTGATATAGAGTTGTTCAAAAGTAATTTATTTATTCATTTAGGGTTTCTCGAATATAAGATTTATACACGCATCTGAAATTTTATAAATCTTCTTTTGCCCATTTTGATTTTGTTTCTGATACATTTTCTGATATTTTATGTGGTTTTAATTTTAAATCTATACCTGCTTTTTTGGTCTTTCTGACAGTCACTCTACGTAAGGGAGGATTTTTTGTTGAAATGTGATTATCTTGGGGGCAACTATTACTTGAGTATTTTGTTGTTGATTGTTAACGACTGTATTTTGTTCCATTAGTTTAAAGCTTAGTCTATTAAGTATTAGCTGTTATAGATATATTTTAATGAGTATATTGTAATGAAATTTCCCTAAGCCGGCCCTGGTTGCATTCCAAGACGACATCGATGGCTGAAAGGAAAAAAAGCAATCTCGAAATGGCTCGGCAACTGTAGAATTGATAACGGATTGTACTGGAGAATTCGATGGTGATTTTAAAAGCAGCAGCCATCATCGCTGGAGTTAGTTAGACAGCGCCGACGAGCGTATATTGTAATGTTATTGTGATTTGAATCAGCTGTTCTGTATAATTTGATGTAAAAAGATTCTAGAAAAGTGAAAGTGAATATTAGTTGTATAATTTTTAATTGAACCCACGAACTATATAACAATATATTGAATTTGTATGACCAGAGCTTGTTACTATGAATGTTTTTTCGGTGAACTTTTGCTTCGAATGAATAGAATCTGTAATTGTTAATAAAATTTTTAGGAAAGGATAAATAAATGAAATGTTGCTAAATGCAGGGGCCAGACAAGAACCCGTGGCCATCCTAAAATCCTTCACTTAAAAATATGTTGTTATTATTGGCTTAATGAATTGAATTAGTTAATAATATTTTAATCGTTCTTTTACTAGAAGAAATGTTTTTGTGACAAAAACATTATTGCATGTCTTTATTATGTGAAAACATGCTAGTGTAAAAATATTTCTGCATTTTATATAACATTCTTCGGATGGTATAATTGAAGATGCCGAATTTTTGAAAACCAAACAAATATAGATATAATAGTAATTTTCGAAGCTAAAGACGAAATACTACAATGTGTAATATCAATCTGTTTCAATGAAACGGGGTTCACTGAAGTGAACTCGTATAGTATACCCGAGTCGTCGTTTCATTGAGGATATTTTGCTTTATCGAAATGAATATTTAAAAACTGATTTAGAAACTGTCGATGTGTTTAATATCGGCAGAGATTTTGGTCGGAATAATTTTGAAGTTTCCATTGTTGACCGATAAACATTCGGCAGATGACCAATTGGCTTATGAACTCCATATTTTTAATAATAACTAAAATATTTTATTTGAGAATCCTAAAGACATGCTCAAGTATGATTAAGGTATGAAAATTATTGGAAATTATTCTACTGCATTCAGCTCCACCATTTATTTAGCGTGATGATAAGCAGTTTTGGTTGAAAGTGGTTACTTTATCAAACAAGACGTTTTAAAATTAGTAGATCGCCCTCATGGACAATAGATGACTGTAAACAAAAGTTTTTTTTCAATCTGATAAGTTACGATTATAGTCCAAAGTACGTAGCTTATTTGTACATAGGAAATTCACATATTTTAATAATAGTAGTAGTAATAGTAGCCTCATTTTATGACAAATAGCAAAATAAAGTTTATTAATATATAGCAACCCGATTTTTTTTTCATAGTGACTAGGTAAATTAAGTTTGTCAAATGTACAGGGCAATTTGTCGTAGGTTGTTTGTCCTGTAATAGCCTTATCATTCAAAATTTGAAACTCCTAGATAGTTTTCAACAAAAAAAAAAAATTGTTTTTTTTTTCCAAAATACTAATGAGTTATTTTTAATAAAGTTACAACTTCAAATAAATCAAACAGTTACAAATACCCAGTTCAGTCACTATTATGGTCTAATATATTTTGAGATTTTGTTTATGTGACATTTCTTTGGCGTTTACGTTTTCTTTCATTAATTGGTCCGATTTTTATATGTCATAGAAATTGTACAGAATTTACGTTAATAGAAAACAAGTCGTTTCAGACAAATCAGTGGAGACTTATTGAATGGTATCTTAATAACTGGTTTTTTGGATTTTTTTTGGAAAACAATATATCTCACGTTATAATAATATAATTACTTGCAATATTCCTTAAAATAATGCAGTTCAAAATATCGAAATTGATTAACCCATTTTAGCGTAATCAATTATCAAATATAATGGAAAAAACATGCGGAAGAATTGATACCCTCTTCGTTTTTAGAAGTTGGGTAAAAATAAAAAATGTTTTGTGTTGACACTGTATTGCTATCTGAAGTCGAACAGCCACCTAGAAAGCGCTTGATATCAATATAAATGCGTTCAATGGATGGGAAAATCTCGAAAAGTTAGTATCATAATTGCTTTGACATGTGTTAGTAAACCTACGAATTTTTTCGTGTGTTTTCTATCCTGGGAAGCACAGGAAACGGCGTTACACACAATATGACTCCCGATTTGGAGCCTCTGTGAGCTAGATTTTCCTGAAACTCTTAGATGTCGAAACTCATTTCGCGATAAAATAATAAATGATAATATAAGATATAAGTATAAATTGCTTATTACAATGTATAAGCATTCATTACACTTACACTATATCTTGTTGTTTTAAAGTTATAATTTCTTTGTGCTCATACTTATTTCTTCTATTTTATGCAACTTATATAATTTGTTAACCATTCATCTTTTTAATTTGTTTGAATATGTACTGGGCTTTCTAACCGATAATCAGTTAATATGATTTTATGGATGAAAGGCGTGAGTACGTTCATTTGAATCATTTGACTCGCCTATTTGAAAATAAAAGAACGTATTAGGGGTATACTTTAAAAATACATTTTTTTTATTCGTTGACTATGTAGGAGCTAATTCGTATTAAAACATTTCGATACGTTTTATTCAAATATTTTAAATTTCATTCATACACAATACGTCACTCCGAAGTTGAGCACCTTGAATATTAGCGATTTTATAAAAAAAAAATCATACAAAATTTTCCATATTATATGTAATAATTTTGGTATTCCAAATCCCAGCATATTCGATACGGATACATAATCTTACCTTTATAAACCTTTCACTTTTTATCGGTAATTCAATTAGGAAAACCCCACAGGAACAGTCCATTACGCTACATTATTTATCATGCTCATTGGTAATTATTATTATTAACTGTATGGCTATTACGGAAAAAATATATTAATTATTGATGTGCACTATAAATACAGTCACTTAATAAACATGTTTTGGTGCTATTCTTTTTGATGAACAGGTTCACTTATTTTAGATGGCCCATATTTTTTAACATAAAATTTCGTTCGCCACAACTTATTATAATAAATTCTTGTATATTATTACGTTTATAGCTTTAGATACAACTTATAGGAGTGTCAATCTCTTACTTTTATTAATGTTTCTATAACTTTTTCACTTCATTTGATAAGGCTATATTTTTTCAGGTTGACTCTAAATGTAACTTGACATAATTTACTAAAAACAAAAAAAACCTGTCCCTGTAAGTTAGACAACAATTTAGCTGCATGATATCACTTAGCTGAACTAGAAATAAGTTATATAAACACAATCATACCATGTAGATTCATCAAGCCTGGATGGATATTAACAACAAATAGCTCACAAGTAGATGAGACCAGAAGATCGTATAGGTAATACCAACCATTTAGCTTCAAATTTGAGGAGTTACCATTAAGCTGCACCACCAGCATATCCAATCTATAGTTACTGTATATGTTTGTTGTTATTTGTCCAAAGAAGTCATAAACACATTTTCAGGCAATTTCAAGGTTATAATATACTATGGAGGCCGAAACCAATACAGAAAAAAAAAGAAATAGACTAAATGATGGAAGCAAAACTTTCTTACAAAATATAATTCCACTCTCTCGTTATCTCCCTATCTGTCATTGTGTCATATTGTGTCATTCTTAGTAAAGGATATAAATTTCAGAATTCAAGTATTAATCTTAATGTGCAATATATTTCTTAATTTAAATATAACTGCAAAGAAACATATGACGTGTAAGTTCATTTTTAATTAAAATACAAAATTTGCTAAATAATGAAAATTCAAACCTACTTGACCTATTTAATATTATGGCAATATATAACGTGGTCAGTTTAATTATAACAAATTATGTGGATATTATTTAAGTACATATTTTTCAAATATCAAAGCATTTCTAGACTATTCTTCAAAACAGCTGTTGTAATATAGTTTAATATAAAACTTGTCTATTAGTTATAATTGCACCCTACTCTATATTTGAAACACCCTATATATGCAACTGCTTATGTGCCACCCACGAAAAAAATGATTTCTAACATATCTAGAATCGCCCTCTATAATTATAATATACAACGATTATTTTAACACTAAACAATAACAACGCTTGCATGCCACTTCCAGAAATACATGCTCTAAGTATATACAGGCATTGGTCCCTCTATATATAATTACTCAATGTTTTGACTCTCGCGGTGGCGGCACATTCAGTTGTTTGGCGTTGATATTATGGACGTAAATAATGAATTGTTATTATATTTTATTTAATGAATGAACCAATATTATAAATTAATATTAGCATTCTGCACTGAAAGTCGTCAATAGCTACTAAACAAAACAAAAATGAAGAAAATCGGTTGAGAGACAGAGGAAAAAATGGTACCTAATCGTTTTGTTTTTGCATATTTATATATAGATATTATACTTATATTGATATTATACTTATACTCTTAATATTCTTGTTTGATATTTACTGAAAGGAAATCCTTAAAATCATGAAACGTTTTTCAGAATCCATTGTTTTAATTCTTTTTTCTCTGATGTTCTCTAAGTGTTTTGAACTCATTAGGAAGCTCATTAAACCATTTAATGGCCATGACAAGACTTCTTTTCTGGCTGCTTCTCTTTTTCATCTTCGGCCAACTGTATACTTTTACATCTGGTTTTGGAATTAGATGTAATGTATCTATTACTTAAATCTCTATAGTGATATAATAGAGATTGTAGCGAGAATAGTTGATCCAAACTCAGTGGGTTTTTGTTAGAAATGTATTTGTTCTTGTTTACACTTTTTAATATTCTATTTTGTAACCGTTGCAGCATGTTAAGATTATTGTCATAGGCTCCTCCCCATGCTATATTGCCATAATTGATTATACTATGGAACAGAGCGTAATAAACCATTCTCAATATTTCAGTCTCCATATATCTGGATATTTTATAAAAAATAAAAACCAAATATTTGGTTTATTTTATAATGTATTAAATATGTTTGTCCCAATTTAGATGGGGATCAAAAATAACACCTAAATATTTGAACTGATTCACCTTAAGTACGTTCTTTCCGTTTATATGAACGTCAGTAGAATGTAGTAAAATGTCGCATCTATTCCCGAAAAGCATATAAACTGTTTAATCTATATTCAGAAATAATTTATTTAAGGCTAGCCATTTCGATATTTGATTAAGGCATTGATTCATTTTTGATTCTACACCTTGCCAAGTTTTGTCATAAGTTATTATCACAGTATCATCAGCGTAAGAAAAGATGGTGTTATCAGTCATATCTTCTAGAAGGTCATTCACATACAATATAAACAACAGAGGTCCAAGTATCGTTCCCTGAGGAACACCGGTAGTTACGGGCATAAATTGACTCACTGTATTATTAATTTTGCCCAGATAGCTCACTAACAATTTTTTCGCAATACCTCTGATTCCATAGCTGCCTAGTTTTCAAGTAGGATTTTGTGATTAACTGTATCAAAAGCTTTTGCTAGGTCAACAAAAGTTGTAGCTATTGGTAAACTATTATCCATCTTTTGTAGAATCAAATTTGTGACCACATCAAGGGCAGCAGTTGTTCCTTTATTTTTAATAAAGCCAAATTGCTTTTTCGATAAGATTTTGCAATTGCTCAAAAAGTTCATAATTCGGTTGTAAATAATTTTTTCAAATATTTTAGCAATATTAGAAATCAAAGATATTGGTCTGTAGTTTGTTGTTAAATGTTTTCGGCACTAGGCTTGGGTCGTTCAAAACGAACGACTCTTCTACATGTGCCACGAATGAGCGACACAGTTAAGTCAAATAGCTCGTTCAGTTCACCATTAATAGAGTCATTCAGCTCGAGCGAGTCGAGAGTCATAGGATGTGCTAAACGTTCAATCACGAATCGTTCAATCTTTTGACCGGCACAGTCACCTCGGCTCGGAGCAGTGGAGAGAAAAGAGCCGTCAGCCGTCTGGTTCATGAGATGAAAGGTATTTTAAAATTTGGTCGGAAGGTTTTATTTTCAATGAATCGATGAATGGGTATTTTAAATTTTTATTATGACAGGCACTAAGACACAGGATTGTTATTATTGTTTTGCAGTGTTTTTCTTATATACATTTCTATTTGGGTTATAAGTAAGCATAATAATTTTATTTGTTTTTAAACGGCTGTGTTTTAGGAGATCGTTCAATTGAACGACTCATTGTGAACGACTCGTTTTGGTGAGCTGAACGAAATGAGCCGGCTCACTAAAAAGAGTCATAAAACCCAACGCTAATCGGCACTCTTATATATAGGGATTATTTCAGCATTTTTTAATACATTCGGCCATGTAGATTGTGAAATGCTTATGTTAATTATATATCGTAACGGTTCTACAATGAAGTAGGAGAGACTTTTGATTACTTTCGCATGAATTTCATCTATCCCACCATTTTTAAATTTCAAATGTTTAATGTCTTTGTTTATTTCAGTTATGTTAGTTGGATGTAGGTACATTGTTTTATGGTTATATGGTGGTAGTTTAAATCTAGAGTTTGGCGGTTGATGAATTCTTTCACTTAAATCCTTATCTATATTGCTGAAACATTTATTCATAGTATTAGCAACTTTACTACGATCGTCAATATAATTCCGTTTTCATTGAAAATATAATCAATGTTGTTCTGTTTTCTGGGTTTTTGCCTATTTTGGTATTTATTATGTTCCATAACTTCATAGAATCGTTACTATTTCGTCTAATCTGATCAGATTCATAATTTAATTTTGCTTTGTTTATAATTTTGTCTAGGCTTTTGACGTAATCTTTGTACTCGGTTTTACAGGAAGTCATGACACCAGTAGTTATCCATTTCTTTCTACGAACCATTTTGCATTTCTTACCGTTACTTTTGTGTTTTACTATTGCTAGGTTTATGCATTTAGTAATAGTTTCAGTTAGTTTGTTCGTTGCTAAGTTTGGATCACCCATTGACAGAATCTCATTCCAGTCTTGCTCCCTGGCTACTTTAATTAGTTTACAGTAATTAATTGTGGGGAAATATTCATTATGATTAGATTTTTTAAGTTTATTTAAGGAGATAAGCAATGGATAATGATCTGTAAAGTGTACTGTTAACTTAAAGGTTTTAGCGGAAATTGAATTCAATTTTATAAAGATGTTATCAATGCATGTTCCTCTTTTAGCATTGTTAGATGGTCTAGTAATACCGCAAAACCCAGTAACAAAACCCTTTTCCATGAAATTATGAAGTTGTTCCTGATTAATGTTGTCAGTTTCTAAGAAATCGATATTAAAATCACCAATGACTAGGTGATTTTTAATGTTCTTTTCATCTTGTAAGAATGTATTTACTTGAAATTCAGGAAATTTTTATGTGGTTTTTGTGAATAACCCCGGTGTAGAAAAAGCCCAGAAAAAGTTCCATTATCATTAATATTTTGTTTTTCGTATATAGCGTAAAATACAAAATATAAATGCGCAATAGTTTATGATAATTTAATTGTTTTGTTATCTTTTGAGACAATCCAGTTGAGCATGTTTTTTTTACAAATTTTGATCTGCATAGTTCATTGATCGTGAATACCAGTTCAACTACACCTTGAGTCATTCACATCTTGTGTATTCAAAAATGTGTTTATTCATGATATCAGATTTATATTTTTATGCACAACGCCATCATATACTAAATTTACATAGCGGTCTGGAATTTGATAGTTCTATTTTGTGAATTTTTTTATCGCTAAAAGGGGCAATGGCTGACATTTTTGCAATAATTGAAAAACAGAAAATGCTGTGATCTCTATAATTTAACGAAATCATTTTCAACGAAATAAAAATCTTTAGTTTAGGTGATATCGGACAACTTCTTAATCTTCGAAGCATATTGGTCAGTTTTTAACCGTACTCAATAATGTCGGAATCTTTTTTATTTATTTTTCTTCATAACTTAACCCATTTGGATAATTTTAATTGTTTTATTTAAGAAAAATGTCCACGTGGATTCATATATTTTCAATGAGATGAAACTTTTATGCAGAAATATGGGAAAACCGTATTTTTTAATATTTAAACAGTAAATACAGAACAAAATACATAAAATAAGAAAATAAAAATAATCCATAAAATCCTTAACATTAACCACATTTAACATTTCTAACCTAATATCCAAACTAAAATGTTAATATGTTTCGGTAAATAGTATCAAGTTTATATTTTTAAACTGATCTGCACTGGGTGTTTTTAAGAGGAAATAACATTTCTTTAATTAACGGTGTTAATTTTTATTGATTTAATAAAACTTTAAATTCTCTCTCTATAAGATAATATGTAAAATTACTCACAAATTTCTAGTATAAGTAACCTACCGAACTTTTGGTTTCGGCAAGATTCGGTTTAGGGTATGTTGGTGAGTTTTCGAAGGGCTTCAGGAGCAATTGGCATAATGAAGTCCTCTACACTCAAACATTACCCAATGATCGTGCTAGCTGTCATGGGTTCTTTTTTAGTATTTCCAATCACGTATCTAATACTGTCACCAACTTTCTTGATTTTTGAGATATTTTCATGTAAAATGTTTAACAGCAAAGATGATTAAAACAAAACTCAACTCCATCTGTGTATATAGAATGGAACGTATTGAATGAATTTCGCTACTTTTCGTTGACAATTTATAAGAATTACAACAATCTATGGAAAGGTGTGTTTTAAACTCACCACTTGGACAACTGTTCACGAATAAAACATTTAATATATATATATATATATATATATATATATATATAAACCGATTTCCAGTATATGTAACTAAAAAGTTGAAAACAATTATAACAAAATCCCAATCTAGACAATAAACAACACATTCAATGTTGTTGGGTACCTACACACAAAGTAAAAAATGTAAACAGTAAAAGATGCTCATTCTGTACAAATTAATTACCTACCTATCTAGTATATTTTCGGTGCCAAGCAAATCTGAAATGCTGCATTGCGTACTAATCTACAACTTCATCAAACTTGAATGTTGCTTGACACCGACATCACAAATATACTAGATAGGCAGGTAATTAATTAGTACAGAATGAGTTGTTTATTGTCTAGATTTGTATTTTGTTATAGTTATTTTCAACTTTTTACTTGGAAGTCGGTTATATTTTTTTCAAAAAATGTTTTATTTACAACTATTTACTTTTTTTCAACTCGGTTAGTTTTTATTCTTTATTTTTTATTTTGTATGTATAACCTTAATAGACCAGGTAATATCGAAAACCCAAAACATTTCAGAATGATACATTTTCATTTAAATTTTTGAAACAAAATGAATTGGTACGCGTTAACTTAATAAGCCAAAAATATATTTACCTCACTGACCATTGTCTTGTCCAAACGTTTTATAAAGATTGTAATTATTTGGACCGTTTTGATGACAATATATGAAAGAAATCATTAAAATACATAACGCCATCACGCGTACAGTTAACCTCTGAATAACGCGTGTACATATCTGTATACTTTTAGCTTTAATGGTAAATATAAATTTAAAACTGTGTTAATTAATAGAAAGAACGACAATTTTAGTAGCGGACATTTGCTCTGTAAACTAATAGTTTCGAAGACGAAATGAATCAATTTAACTTCAATTCTCTTTTATTAAAACACTTTGTAATAATTCCACTTCACACTCTGATTACTACCTTATAATTATCACATTATTGTAAAATTTTTAACCACCCTGTATAACAATTATTCTTCACCGCCCTATATTTCACTATCACATATTTATAGACCACACTTTATAACATTTTTCTAATACTTTTCGCCAACTTCACTCTATATTCGAACCATCCTGTACATAGGGCTGCCTATGAGCCACCATACATTTTTTAACTGCCTTCTGTAAGTATCATCCTTGTCCGTTGAATATGATGGTTGAAATACCGTGTATAACAATAGCTCCTCTACACCCTAATTGAAATTTTGGCTACTCACTAAAAGAAAAAAATCTACTTATTGCCCAATATAACTTTTTTAATAATTCTGTATACTCATTTCATTATAATCTATATTCCACGCAACTTGTAAATTCAACTACTAATGGTGCAACTTATAGATATACCTTTATTTTAACATTTTTTAACCACCGTATTTAACAACTATTCTACTCCGCTCTATAATTTCACTATCATATATATTCAACTATTGATGGCTACGTTATATAATTATTTGCTCTGTATGTATGTGTATTATATACCTATGTTAGTCTATCATAGCAGTCTATTAAAACTTCCCAAAACTACATATTAAATTGAACTTTTAATATTAGGAGTGATTGCTCTTAACTTACTGTGATGAACAAACACTTCTGGAAAAGTTTACTGTATAATTGAATCCGCTGTGAAATTTGCACTAAGAAATGATAAATTAGTTATTTTATATATCGAGTTGAATTCGACCGATGCATCTATGCTATTGTTAATTATTTCTCTTATCACTTTACTTTGTGGTTTTGTAAGCTACAACTAAGCACCCTATTTATAATCGTACCAAATAGCAGTTTAGAGCTTGACATCTGTTATCACTGAATTTTCGATTAGGCCGGTAGTAGGTGACACCTAAAGCACCGTCTTCGCAAAATGCAAAAATTTTCTTTTAAATCCGTGTTTGCCAGGTATACAAATAGAATGAGCTTGGCACACATTGATTTCAGGAGCCGAAAATACTTTACTATACCAGCTATGTGCTTGGGATGTACATAGAAAATTTTCAAATTCGCAATTAAAATTTCCAGTGGCTGCAATTCCCGCACTATTATGTTGGAATTAAAACATTTATGAGGAAATATCAGTTACCTCACTTGGATGGAATTATTGATCAGAATATTGGATTTTTCGGCGATTTTATGCAAAACTGTATATTGCAAGTTGCAAAAAAGGATATGAGACCACCTAGGAAGAGATCTTCTTTAATAGATTACACTATAAAACTACCCAAATCCACAACAGGTTTTATAAAAATCGACCAATATGTTAGGTATGTTGATCGATTTTCATGCACCCATGTGTTAATTCACAAATTTTATCACTTTCCCAAAAAGAAATCTATTACCAAATTGAAGTTTCACCAATCCGGATATATACTCTGTTAAACAATCGTCCAAATCGGTGCACAACAGGAGGAGACGTAACTAAAAATAAAAGTCAGAAATCAAATAATAAATATTGTCAAATATTTTAATTTACATCTTCGAATTGTGCCTTTTTTATTCAAGTTTCCTAACCATTGACAACGGGGTCTGACCTAGACCCCGAAACGTTTGGATTATACAGCAATTTTCTTAACTGTGGTGTTATTTCCCAAAGAAGTACTTAGACATAATGATTCTTTTGTGTTAAAAATCAATACTACTTAGTTTAATTTGTAACAACCATTCAAGAAAGTTCGGGGTATGGTCAATGTGCTTCAATTATGGTCAAGTAGTTTCTTTGTGTAAATTGCGATGGAGGTTTGAGTCGTATGACTAATTGCTGAGAATGATGTCATATTGCGGTGTTAGTACCCTGTAACACAATTTTCAGACCTGTTGCTTTGTTTTTTGTGACCTATCAGGACAACAATACACCCGGGATATGTTGCCTTTTCTGCTGTTACAGTGTAAATAGTGTTGAATTGCACTCGTGTACGCAATTAATGTAAAATATGGTTCATAAAAGAATCAACTAAACGTTTTCATTTGGCGACAGAAAAAACATTCAGATTAAAGTAATGAGCTATTGTATTAAAACAATTCCATTGTTTGCTAAAATATTTTCACTGGTTTCGCATAAGATAATTGTAAGGTTATCAAAATTTAACCTCAAAACAGTAGTAACAATAAGCTATTTAGATTGAAATTATGAACTAAACTTTATTTTACTAAATGTATTTCCTAGAAATTTTATTTTTCGGAATTCTTAGAAATCATTGTACAGTTTAACTTTTTCGTAAAAACTGTTTGTTTCCTAGAACTGAATAAGTGAGCATCAATTTTGGTTTACATAATTCAGTTTGTCCTTCTGTATCTATTATAATTTGTCAAAATTTGGAACACATTTTTATTGTAACCTCGTTATCTATCTGCTGTCTATGTGAAGACCTCGTGATTTCTTTGTATTTCATTCCACAAAGATGTATCTTTATATTTCCTTTTTACAGCATTTGACCCTACTCTCAAGTTGAAATAACAGAATTTACTAGTTCATATCTTTCAAAGTTTTCACGATTTGTTATCACTAATTATCATTTTCGGCTTATAGTTTCTGAGATAAGGTAGGGGGAATGGGTAAAAATTTTTATATTTTTGTTAATATCTTTAAAATAATTTATTTTAAAAATATGGTAAAAAATATATTTGTTTTCGCCAGAATTAGCCCTTTTATTTGATTACATGATGTCTTAGAAACAATTTTAATTTTATATTTCCCATTTAACTCTGTAATTTTCCCCCCAAAAAATTAATAGTAGAGGTTTCTTCTTATTTTTCCGATAAAATTCAGTTGAATGTCTAGTTTTTTTCAAAATTTTACTTCTTATAGTTTCGGAGATAAAAAGGGGGAACGGTCGATATTTTGGTTTTTCCCCCCTGAACTACCCCTAAAATCAAAATTTTCTCATTTACGATATGTACTCCTAATCGGGTCACCAAACTTTAGACTGATACCAAATTTTAATCTTTCCCGTCCAGTAGTTTAGGAGAAAATTTCTGTGATGTGACAGAGGCAGAAATCCTGAGTGATATTATAAGGGTATCCGGATATTGTATATACGGAACCCTAATATAGATTAGAACGATCCTAAACTAGCTAGTAGGGTACTGTAATCTGTAAAAGCAATTCCCTACGATACAAGAGTTTACTTTGAGGAGTATAACTAAACTAGATTTTGTTTTGGATATTCGACTGACAACAGCTACGCTCGATTTAGGTAGAACATATCCTTTTGTTTCCTGACAAACTGTTAGGATCAGATCTGATCCGCTGATGTCTAGTTCTTTCAGCTTTTCCAAGTTTTTTTGTTTTATTCACGTTAATTCACAATTATCTACATGGTTGTACACATTTCACCCTTCCCGACGACTCGACCGCAACATGGACACAGTTTAATTATATTCCTTGAAAATGTTATCCATCTTGAAGTTAAATAAGTGTAAGGTAACTATGGATGAAATTATCAAGGTTTTAATGTATATGTGTTTAATAATTAAAGGGAAATTCTAAATTGTGTGGCTTTAATATGTGTTCAAACTTATTAGGAATAATATTATGTCATACTCGCGTTAGATGAAATTTATTGGTTAGACAAAAATGAGATGAGAGAACCCTGCATGTTTATGACGCGGCCAATATTATAGGTACATATAATTATTTTCTTTGTTAACTACAATATATGTAATATTTTTTTGACTCATTCAGGCGTATAGAATTCATAAAGTATAAAATGATTTATGGCTTCGGTCATTTACATATACAAAAACATATTTTGAAATTAATAGCAGATAAAAATAATCACGAACAAGTTCTTGGGATGAAAGGATTATAAATGATAAGGAATTCAGATTTTTTATCATGTTTTTGCTTTTTAACACTAAACCCCGAAAAACCGAAATTTAGCCTAGATACTCGTATCTGCTACTATAAGCAATGTTTTAGAGATTTAAATAATCTCTAAAAGCTCAAAGCCTACAAACCTTCTTAAACATACTGGCATGCTTGCAATTGTACAAGACCCAATTTATACTTGAAAAGACCTACTATCTACTCTATCTCCTCTATAAAGCCTATTGCGTAGGCCATTGACGCTTTAAGAATTACTGCCTACAACCACAGACCTCTACAGATTGAATATTAGTTGCAAAGTTGAGATCGGAAACTTCAATTTCTAATTTACAACTTAATTCATCACAATGTCACAAATTGTCATATTTTTCGAGTATATATGACTGCCTGCCTATTTTCAGTCTTAATCGAAACTATTGATCAGTAGGTCATGAAGTGTAACATATCGCAAAGGTATGCGGAGAATTTGACCGGGAACCCAAACCCATAAGGTTTATATCGCCCACGTTACCTTACAGGGGCTAATGTTTCTCGTATTCGACTATATCCTACAAAACTGCATTAACAAATTAGAAAAGAAATAGCAGCAAGTTGTGCCACAGGACCATGGACATGGTTCGTGGTGGACGACGAAATGGTTCTTTTCGCCAGTATTACAGCCTGAATGCGGCCAAGTTTAGTAGTATAGATTTCGCTGTTGATATTTGTTTGTCGATTACTTTATTCCATCAACACCAACTTCTGTTTGAGTTAATTCATAAGGAAGTGAATATACTAAAATTGCGTTTTTACACTGGACTAATTTCGAACTTCCTTTGAATACTTTTGAATTTTTTAAAGTGACGCCATGATTCATTTCCTGTGAGGAGTCTATTTAGGAATGAGGTTTGGACGATTCGGTGGAAAGTTAAACACGTTCAGTTTGACAGTTCGTAGGTGATCAATCCATCTAGCCAATTGTCATGCTTTTCCAAGGTTTTTGAGACAACACTACGACAGTCGAATGTCCAACATTTTTGCCGTTCAGTTTTCGCGCTCGTCCGCAGCTGCAAAAATATGTATGACTGATGCAATTTGTTTGTCGTTTTTTTCCTTCTTTATATGTTTAGTTTATATACTCAATTTTGAGGTTCTTGAATAATCTATCATTTTTCGACCAAACAATTCGCCAAAAGTTTCTTCGCCGTTTAGATCGCGAAATATCGTTGCTTCATTTCAACGTATCTGTAAGAGTTAGGGCATAACAGGGCACATACAGATTATATTTTCAATATGCATTTACTTAAAAAGAAACGACTATTTTCTCGAAAATAAAAAAGATGTAGAGTTTTAAAGAAAATAAAGTTGCAAATATATGCTTCTACTCAGACACTAAAAATACGAGTTATCCCAGTTAACAACTGCGGGAAAGCTGGGAAGAAAACGGTCATCAGATTCACAAAAGATGTACAAGTTTTGGCGAATGTAAACCTTCACGGAATGCGGCACAGAAAGAAGACATTACTCTTACGTGTATGTAAGTGAAACAATCAAAATGAAAATTTACAAATTTATCTAATTTGTGTGACAATACAATCCACAAAAGTACGTTTAAATTTATTAAACCAGCGATCGGCAAGCTTTATTGGCAGTGGGTCAAAATGAAACAAAATGTGAGTACTAAGGAAACATAGGACATTACATTACATGCCATTTTTAGAGATATTGCCACCCAATTAGTGTATTACTGTGATGTTCATGGCTGTAGCATATTATAAAGATTCTACTTTATTTTCGGAATCAGAGTGGGTCATTTCAAATTACTAAAGGGATCACCCGTTGACCCGCGGGTCATACATAGGTTGCCGACCCCTAGTTTAAAATATAATTCTTGGATAACAAGCAATGCAATGACAGTGTATGCCAAACTATTAATTGTACGGTTTAAGGTGGTATTTCAATGCTGACAAAAGCACATGTTTTAGACCTTTAAATGTAATTTGATTATTACAAAATTCAGGAAGATATTTTGTTTAATACCATTTACTAGTACCCAAGTTATGATTTATCTCCACTCCAATGTCAACATTGAATTAAATAAAAAAATTGTATAAGCAGCGACCAAACTCATCTGTGTAGTCTGTACCGCCAGATTTAAGATTTTTAAACAATTTTTCACTCTTCGACAAAAAGTTTTTTCTGCGGTTACATTGCTGCATTGCAACCTTTCTAGAATATGCAACTACTTAAATAGAAATAAATATTCCCTTGAAAAAATAAAATAAAATTTCCAATTAAAATAAATAAAGTTTCGAAAATAAGCTTCAATAAACAAGTACCAACTAAATAGAATCCAAAATGTTCTTGAAAATTATTACTAAATGGATTAGTGAGATCCCTGTTCATTCTAAATTAAACAAGTTTTGAAAATTGTATCTAGTAAAGGCAAATAATATATGTTATAATTCCACAATTCGCTTTAAGTATATTGTTGTCAGGAAAAATGCGAAATTCCACACATGCAAAGGTTTCCCAGATCACCGGAACTTTTATTTTGCATTCAAATTTAATGTCGCAAAGCATATATAAATATTAGTTATTAAATAGGTAAATAAAATTTAAGGTCATCTTATATCTGTCACCGTGTTGCCGTATAGAAAACATAAAAGATAAAATAGTACCTAATTATAGATAAATTATATTACTATTATGAAATATAATAAATACTACATAAACGAAGATTGTAAACAAAATAAATGTAATCAACTGCTTTTTCAGACAACATACCTGATGGTATTATAAATACTATGGAGAGGAATTGCAAGTACAGAATATTCTGAAATCCCTGTAGAAAAAATTCCAAAGATTCCCATAAAAAGATAGTCTATGTATTTTTGTCGCTTTCAATTCACATAGGTATATATATATACCCATAGAAGTTTCTAAGCGAAACATTAGTTTCTATATTTTCAATATAGCTGTTACAAATAGAAAACATTAAACTTACTGATTATGGGAAAACAATTGAAACCATTTTTTATTCTATATTAGTAAATCCACGTAAACTCCTTGAATATAAATGGCGTACAATAGAAACAAATACATTCCTACAGTTTGAGTCCATATGGAACTCATATGATAACCCGATACATTAAATTCACAAAAATTCCAAAAAAGAAAACTCTCTATATTAGACTAGCAGATGGGCCTATGGGTTCAAACATGGTCTTTATCTGGCATTTTTTTGCCAGATAAACTGGATACAAACTATTACAGTTTCTGTAGTTCTGTATGGGATGTTTTCAACAGGGAACCTCTTTTCAATATTTCATTCCTTTATATGCAAGGAAATATATACAGTAAATCTAGAAAATAATTCCTAACTCCCCAAGTTTATGAACCACTGGATACATGAACACGAAATACAGAGAAAATATGCTCTACAATATATTTACTATTTTTTGAGTCACTGAGAGGATGTCAACAGTACAGATATACAGCAAGGCCAAGCAACCACATTTGGGTTCATTCTTACTTCAGAGTAGTAATTTTTCAAGAAATTATTGAATTTTTAGAGAATATTTTTTTATAGATATAAATAATTAGAAAGCAGGCCTTGTAATCAAATTGAAAGATTGAATTTGAATTATGTTCAGAGATAAATACGAACAAATTCAAGATTTCTTTATGGGACCCAGCATATTCTACAGATTTAGCTCCCAAAGATTATTACCGATTCCGAATTGACTTATCAAACTGCGTAAGAATGCACTTATGATATTAGCATGTTGAAGTTTCAATTCCATTTCTCACTGTGTAATTTATCGGCTCTTTTGTAAATAGGGGAATTTGCAAGAGTACATGAGGAAAATGAGGAAGACTTAATGATCTACAGTGCCTTTATATCCACCTCTCTGCATTTTAAAAATTATATTGATATGAAATCATCTAGTCTTAGTGTAGAATAAGTCTGCAAAGGCAGTTTTAGTTTAGTGTTTAGTTTAGTGTTGAATGTGAGAAAAAAATAATATGTTAGAGTATATAACATAGGGTACTTGTAATGTAAACCCTGACAGATAAGTTACCTATTGTAATACCCATGTGTTTATTGGATACTGGCACATGGATAAAGCTGCACACACGTTTGTTTTGCGCTTGGGCGAGGAAAGGTTGCTTATCTAGGCCGTAGCCAGCGGAATGGTTCGGTTTGAAGATTCACTTTTAAAGAATTAAGAATTTTGTTTGATATAAATATTTTTTTATTCTGTACATTTCTTAAATACTCGAAATACATGAATAGTAAATAACTTTTACGGTCTTATATATCCATCCATGGGTGTACCGTGGGGGGGGCAGGGGCCTGAACAACCTACCGTGAGCCATCAGATTCCCATAAATTTACTGGCTTACGCCCCCCCAAAAATTTTCTAATTTGTCACTCGTTCTAGGACAATTTTTTTTCCGAATTGCTCCCGTTTATCACATTTCTTTAACCAAAAGCTGGTACGCTTTTGAATACATCAATCTCGAAACAGAAATACTCTAGTAATTAGTATGTTTTGGCGAATGATCTAGATGGCAATGGAGATTTTTAGTGAGTATGCAACTGCCTAGGCCGAGATCCTTATATACAGCACATCGCGATTGAGTAGAGTGTGACCATTTCGAAATAGTATTTCTCGTCAATAAACAGACTACATAATTTAGTATTTATCTGCGACATGACAATTATTTCAGATTAATTGGTAAAAAACTTTTTTTATAAAGTTATTTATTTTATTTATATTCAACATTTTCTAAGTATTCACGAATTTCTGTTCAATTCAGAGTTGTGAAAAAGTAGATTTACAATTACTTTTGGCTTTCGTAAAATATTCGAACAAACTAGCTTTCACAGATATGGTAGCTATGGAATTGTTCTCAAATACATGATTTACTCAAAAAACAGTAGATATTGGTAACATTTGGTAAGTTCAATTCAAAGAATTATCGATTTTTTAAATTTAAGGATACAGTTGTGATTTAAAATCGGCAATATGAACATTATAACGCTTTGGTACAAGATTTCAATATTAATCTGTTAAAATTAAAAACGCAAACAAATCATTACAGTATCAGTATACTGAAGAATAATGCAATAATTCATAGAGCTTTAAATCGATTCTAACAGTACGTCGAATGACACCCCCCCTATACAGTTTACCAAAATTGTCGCCCTATGCTTTAGCCAACATAACGATATAAAAATGTGACTTAATTCAGTTTTTTTTAAAATAAGTACACAAATTATTAATGAAATAGTTGTTTTGGCACCATAGCTACTTTAATTTCAATATTAATTTGTAAAATAAGTGGTATTAGGGAGCATCTACCGGCTAGTAGCTCAACTGACAACATTAAAAGAAATTCTGAATATCATGTAGTAAGTAATCTATGTTACACCTACTAGTTGTCTTCATTTTTCTCACAGAGATAGCACGTTATGCTCAGGAAATCTAGTTTAAAACAACAACAATTCACTACCAATTATTTTCGTATGTATTGTAAATTACTTCAATGCACATTATATGTCAGGTGAATATAAAATTTTTATCGTTTATAGATATTTTTGTCCGATTTCCAAAAATTATCAATTCGTCGCCAGGTTTTTTTTATGTATGCTCAGTGATTATTCAAAAACGACTTGGACAAATTGATGATTTAAACAGCATAGTATTAAGGATCATTTCATAAAGCTCCCATATAACTGTCTATAACATGAGATTTGCGGTTTTATAAATTGTATTCTGCAAAGATATGTTCCAGCTTGATTCCGTATATTTTTTTTGTAACGTAAAACATAACATTTTTTAGAAAATCGTAAAAATATATGCAAAAAAACTGTAAACATTATGGTAAATACCAAATTTTCATCATAAATATCTAGTTTAAATGTCAAGACATGACAAAAATATATCCTACAGGGTGTTTGCAATGGTTTTAATTTTGATTCATTTGCTTTTAGAGACGAAGTTAAGGGGCTTATAGTTTATTGAAACGAATATTTGTTATGCGGGCGATTTCTTCTGTATGATATATGATTGTAAGTGTGTGCGTCCGTGGATGTGATGTTAGGTGGTACATAAGCAGTTGCATAGAAACATGGTTGAAATATAAGTTGGAATTGAATTAGTTATACCAAGTGGTTCAAAAAAATAATGTATTGGGTGACACATAAGTAGTTACAATACAAGGTGGTTGAAATAAGAGTTGAGCAAAACTATAGTTATACAGAGTGGATATTTGCATTATAGGACGGAGTATAATTTCAGTTATACATAAGGCATAAAAATGTTAGAAGCAGTTCAATATACAGGTTGGTTAAAATATAAGGTGGAGTAAAATTACAGTTATATAGGGCGGTTAAAAAAGTCATATAGTGTGAAAAATAAGTAGTTACTTATACAAATTGTTCGAAGTAAGGCTGGAGTAAAATTGTTGTTATTCAGGGTGTATCAAAAATTTTTTATATAAGAATAATCAGTTAGTATATTTGAATTATAAATATATAATTATTGAAATTACAATTATAGACTTGGTTTCAAAACAATTTAGAAGCAGTTGCATAAACTGAGTGGTTGAAATAAATGGTAGAGTAAAATTACAGTCATAAAATGTAGCTAAAAAATATGAATTTTGTTATATAGGGTAGACCATGAGCAGTTTCATAAATAGAATACTAGAAGTATGGGTAAACTCATAGGTTTACAGGAATAATTTTACCAATAGAAAAATAAAAAGAGTCAATAGTGCGGAGAGGATTTTTACTAAAGCAATGTGGTTTTAAATATATTAGGACCCTTGCAATATTGCGTGGAGTTATATTATAGTTGCACAGGTTGGTTCAAAAAACGATAGACAAGTAAGTTATATAGGGGTGAGGAGTACAACGAAGCATATACAGAGTGGATGCAATATTGAATGAATTAGAGTTACACTTATAGAAAGTGGTCCAAATAATAAAACGAAAAAAAATGTTAAAAAATATTTAGAAAATATAGAAAAAGAATATAAATTAGAGACGGAGAAAGAGAAAAAGAGAGATAAAAATACGCTGAAATATTCAACAGATATGTACCTTAAATCAGATAAAAAAGGAGAATTTCTGAAAATAGTGATTGATTGCACACGGTTTATAAACGGTTTTATTTTACGTAAGTTGAAGTCGGTTCTTTTTTAAATTCAAATTATTCTAGTACTATTTCAAACGAATATAATATAATATTTATCATTGAAAGCGGGCATACTAATTTAGATAGCTGAAAAACATTTTATGAAGATAGATCCCGAAGTGGTTTCATATATTTTTCGTTCACCTGACACAAAAATATATAAATATCTTTATTTAAATCAGGTTATAAAAGTAAATAATTACTGATATCATATATAAAAAACCCTACAAGTTGGCCTCGAAAAGTAGAGATATCATTATCCTATGTCTATAGATAGTATGGCGGAGTTTCTTCACACCATTTTTGAAGAGGCACGTCAAAAATGTTGACAATAAGTTAAATTTTAACTCATATAGAGTATTTTATCCCCCCCCCCCCAAGCAATATGTAAATCTATCTCCTCCTCAACAAAATACGTGTCACCACTTCCCGGCCTAATAAAAATTCCATTGACAACAGATGTCAAACACTAAACTGCTAGTTGGTGCGCTTATACATAAGGTGTTTAGTCTAGGATACAAAACAATAAAGTAGTGATAAAAAACTTAAAAATAAAGAATAAAACCGAACCAAATTAAAAACAAAATTGAAAACAAAACATTAAAAAATAAATTAACCGACTTCCATGTAGAACTAAAAAGTTGAAATTAATTAACAAAACAGAACACTATACAATAAATAACACATTCATTCTTGTTAGGAACCTACACACAAAGTAACAAAATGTAAACAATAAGAGGTGCTTAATCTGTACAAATTAATTATATAGGTATCTAGTATAGTCAGTCAATAAAGTTTGATGAAGTAGTAGAAAAGTAAGCAATGCAGGATTTTAGGTTTGCTTGGCACTTGTGTTTTGTTAATTATTTTCAACGTTTTAGTTCTACTTGGAAGTCGGTTAATATATATTTTTAAAATGTTTTATTGGTAGGAATAGTGAAATTTTCGGCGATTTTCTGAAAAACTGCAAGTTGCAAATCATTGATAAATATACAAGACCACTATTGTATCTTCCTTAATACAATGTAATTTTAAAAGCTATACAAATAGGGAAGGGATTTTAGAGAAATCGACCAATATATTAGGTATATTGGTCGATTTCTATATATATATGTGTTCAGTCACAAATTTAATCCCTTTAAGAATACAATTCACCAATCCGGATGTACTTTCTTTCAAACAAAACAATATAATTATTAAAATCCGTTCACTACCGGAGAAGAAATCGGTAACTTACATTCAAAATAATTTGGTCAAGTGCGAGTTGGACTCGCATACTAAGGGTTCCGTACCACCTTCAAGATTCTAATATTTCAGTTTCAGACAAGCAGGGAATGAGTGCATTTTCTTATATTTACCCTAATATCTTTTAAAGGAAGTGTTTTAAATTTGTAAAAAATATACACTTTGATTTTCCACACATAGACATTTTATTTTTCCGGGTCAGGATTTGCTTGATTTTTATCACAATACATATGTATTTAATTTTCTAATTTGGCGTCAAAAAATTAAAACATTAGAGTTTTATTTTACTAATAAACTTTCAGAGAAGCCTTTTATAATCTACTGTCTGAGGCTCTGTAGATTGAAAGATAAAGGGCAAAATAGGTCAAGTTTTAAATTATAAATTATTAAATCTGTTATTCAAATTATTTAAAAATACAAATAAAATATATTTATTTAAATAGTGTAGTTTCTAAAGTGGGAATTAAGTCGATGCTTAATATTTTTGTTTATCTTTTACACAAATTATTTAAAAATATGATATATTTATAATTTACATAATGAGCCTTTTATCTGATATATTACATGATGCATTTGAAAATTGAATTATTATTTTCCATTTAAGTGTATAATTTGTCCCTAAAATTACTATGGGGGTTTTCTAATAATTTTTCTTATAAATTTCAAGTGAGTCCCAGCACCCCTAATTATTTTCAAAATTTTAATTAGTATGATTTCAGAAATAAAGCGAGAAATGACCATTTTTTATATCTTTATGTTAATATCTTGTAAACAATTGATTTTAAAAATATGAAAAATATATATTTATTCCTCATAATGAGCCCTTTCATTAGATGTATTGCATGATGCGTTAAAAAATAATTTTTAAATTTCTGT
The DNA here is from genome assembly GCA_034190945.1 of Octodonta nipae. Classification (NCBI taxonomy): domain Eukaryota; kingdom Metazoa; phylum Arthropoda; class Insecta; order Coleoptera; family Chrysomelidae; genus Octodonta; species Octodonta nipae. Next base: position 34,876,455 of record CM067222.1, read on the forward strand.
TTAATTCTATAATTTGGCCCCCAACATTAATATTAGGGATTTCTTCATAATTTTCCTGTAAACAAAAAAATAGGTCTTATAGTTTGGGGAATAATTTTTTTTTAATATATTTTTTTAATAATTAATTTAATTTTTTTAATAATTTTAATAATTAAATTAATTTTTTTTTAATATTTTTTTAATATATTTTAAAATATTCATTTAAAAAAAAATTTAAATAAGTATACTTGTATTTGTCATAATGAGCCCTGTGATTTAATATATTACATGATCCGTTAGAAACAATTTTAATTTTAGATTTTCCATTTAATTCTATAATTTGCCCCCCAAAATGAATATTAGGGGTTTCTCCTTATTTTTCCAGTAAAGTTCAGGTGAGGGCCTATACCTCCATTTTTTTTTCCAAATTTTCCAGCTTATGGTTTCGGAGATAAGGGGAGGATGGGTAATTTTTTTAAATATTTTTGTTAATATCTTTTAATTATTTATTTAAAAAATACGAAAAAAAATATTTGTTTGCGAAATAATGAGCCCTTTCATTTGATATATAACATGATGGGTTAGAAATAATTTTATATTTTCCATTTAGTTCTGTAATTTGCCCCCCAAAATTAAAGGTAGAGGTTTCTCCTTATTTTTCCAATCAACTTCAGGTCAGACCCTATACCTCTAATTTTTTTTCAAAACGTTACGTTTTATAGTTTCGGTGATAAGGGGGAGGGGAATAGGTAAATTTTAGAATATTATTGTTAATATCCTTTTAACTATTTTTATTTTTTTTAAATACGAGAAAAATATATTTGTGTTCCTCAGATGACGTATTATATGATGCGTTTGAAATATTTTATATTTTTAATTTTTCATTTAATTCTATAAATTGCCCCCCAAAATTAATAATAATGGTTCCTCCTTATTTTTCCTGTAAAACAACGTTTTATATTTCCTATTTTTTTCAAAATTTTAGGCTCCGTAGTTTCGGAGATCAGGGGGGGAACGGTCGATTTTTTTAGTTTTTCCCTCCAGAAGTACCCCTAAAATCAAAACGTCTTCTTTTACGATATGTACTCCTGATCGGGTGACCAAACTATACATTGATACCAAATTTCAACCTCTTCCGTCCAATAGTTTAGGAGAAAATTGCTGTGATGTGACAGAGGGACAAATCAGGAGTGATATTATAAGGGTATCCGTATATTGTATATACGGAACCCTAAAAATATATTCGCCGAATTGATAACCTCCTCCTTTTGGCAAGTTGGTTAGAAATAGGATGGATTTACAACGATATTTTTTTCTCAGATTAGCATCAAATTTTAAATTTTTCAAGCTGGAGCATATTGAAATTGAGCCAAACAACAATTTCTGAACAGACCCCGTCTGGTTAAAAGTCAAAGTATCTTTAGTTTAACGAGTTTTACATTTTTTAATTTCTTATATAAAAGATAAGAAATGATTAAATTTAAGATTCTAATAGTGACTTAAAGCTTTTCCAAAAATACTTCTCTGTTAGTAAGCTTTAGGACAACTAATTATATACATCATTGAATGTATTTAATAAATTCAGAAATTGGCACCAACAATGGACAATAAATTTACGTATTTTTATTGACAAATACAAGCTTCATAAATTGTATATTTCAACTTGTAGTTGTGCAGTAAATTTCAACTTATGCCTTTTCACTTATACGTTAGATCCAAGAATGATACAGTGTACCTACTAGCGTGGTTTCAAATGATTCACCGTTCTATATGATTATGAATATCTTGTGAGACTTATATTACACAATAAATAATTTGTGTCCTTATATCCCCCTATAGTTCATTGCTCGGTCTCGTTCCTTAAATGGCGTCGAAGCGGAAAGTAGCGGCAAGTCCGATTATTATCAAAAAATAAAAAAAACATTCTTTGTGGATTCGTGACTGGATTTTACGAAGATTTTATTGTTGGTTGTTGAGTGAACTTGAAATAGAAGAACTTGCACATTTTTTTAACCTCATGAGTTAGGAAGTTATACTGCCGCTACGAACACGATGAATTCTATACATCAGGTTGATAAGTATTAATACATTATACATGGAATTTCATATTTTCTTAGTGGAGGTAGATTTTGAATATATGTTATAAAATTTGGAATACATTCAATTTTCTTTCTTACACCCTCTGTCTGTCTCTAGTCCAATTCACAAGTTGTAAATGGTGTTCAATCCAGTTAATTAATATTTGAAAGCTCAGAGAATGTCATTTAAGAAAACAACTGTAGAGTTATTATTAAATGGGTGATTCTACCAAAATTGGGCAACTTTTTACCACATTTTGTTTATATTTTTTAGGCCAACAGAAAACAGTATTTTGTTTTGAGAGCATAGATAATGTAATACATATGCTGTTCTAGAACGGGTCAGTCACTTGTTATAATTGATCATATGAACAATTTATTGGAAAATTTAAGATGTATTGCAACTTTTATCTTCTTAAACCGTATTTTAAATGCAAATAGTGGTATACATTTTTAGAAAATTGTTATGATATATTTTAATGGAGTGTTGTATGTATTATGCACTCTTTAAAACAGTTGACTGAAAACAACTAAACAGTATTTTAGTGATTTTTAGGAAAAAAAGTTGAGCCAGTTCCGTGCCAGTTCTAGGATAACAATCATCAGTACCATGGTAAAACGTCAGTCCTCAGTAAAAACATCCGACATAGAACTGACAAAACGATATTGATGAATGAGGCACAAATAACAGGTTATAATTCAAAGTAATGTTTTGTTAGCATTTTCTATAATTATGATGAAACTTTTTCCTAAATCACATAAAGTCTACAAGAAATCACATCAAAATATATCTAAGTAAGTAAGTAACTGCTAACCACACTACGGAGAAAATACTCAAACTACATTATTCAATGTTTGTAGTTTGTCAGGGGATAGTACAATTTATAATAAATTTTACATATATTAAAATACAGTCACTTAAATATGTGATTTGAGTGTTGCGACAATCCAATTTTTAATCGACTTACAAAAAGGAGGAGGTTATCAATTCGTCTCGTATTTTTTTTTGTATGTATGTTACCTGATTTCTTCTCCTGTGGTGAACCGTTTTGAATGAATATATTCTTGTTTAATAGAGTATATATCCGGATTGGTGTAACTTAAAATTTTGGAGAAGAATTCTATTGGTGAAGTGATGAAATTTGTAAATGAACACATGCGTACATCGAAATCGACCAATATCCCTAACATATTGGTCGATTTTTCGAAAACTCCTTATTGATGTGTATAGTTTTTTAACGTTTAATCTGTTAAGGAAGATCCCTAGGTGATCTCATATACTTTCGCCGAAAATTCCAAAACTATTATCAAAAATTTCATCGAAATGACATAACGGACATTTGCTCATAAATATTTTAATTCCAACGTAATAGTGTGGGAAGTGTAGGCACTGGAAGTTTTAATTGCGAATTTGAAAATTTTCTATGTACATCACAAGCATATAGGTAGTAAAGCATAGTATTTTTGGCTCCTTAAATCAATGAGTACCAAGCTCGTTTTGTTTGTATACCAGGGAAATACCTATTTAAATGAAAATTTTTCCATTTTGCGAAGACGGTGCTTTTTTCTCCTCTGTCTCTCAACCGATTTTCTTCATTTTTATTTTGTTTAGTAACTACTGCCGACCTTCAGTGCAGAATGCTAATATTTATTTATAATAATGGTTCATTCATTAAATAAAATATAATAAAAATTCATTATTTACGTCATAATGTCAACGCCAAACAACTGAATGTGCCGCGTTCCGCCACCGCCAGACTCAAAACATTGAGTAATTATATATAGAGGGACCAATGCTGTTTATACTTAGAGCATGTACTACTGGAAGTGGCATGCAAGAGTTGTTATTGTTTAGTGGTAAAGTAATCGTTGTATATTATAATTATACAGGGAGATTTCAGATATGTTCAAAATATTTTTTTTCGTGGGTGGCACATAAGAAGTTGTAATATATAGGGTGTTTAAAATACAGAGTAGAGTGCAATTTTAACTAATAGAATAATTATATAGGGAAGCCCATTAGCGGTTGAATTTAGAGGGTTCTTGGAATAGAAGGTGCAGTAGAATTACGGTTATACAGGGTGGTGCAAAGAGTATTATACAGAGATGCATATATAGGGTGGCGGAAATGGAAATACAACATTTTGTAACCCATAAGCAGTTGTATATATAGGGAAGATGAAATATAGGGTGAGAGGAATTATAGATATACAGGATGATGATAAAAAATGTTAGAAACGGAAATGATTTATAGAGTAGCCCACGAAGAGTTCCATATATATGATGATTGAAATATAGGTCAGAGTAGAATTATAGTTACAGAAGATAGTTAAAAATTTCATAAACAAAAAGAGTAAATACCGTGGCTCATAGGCAGTGGCATATACAGAATGGTTTAGCGGGTGGTTCAAAAATGTTAAAAAATATTATGCGTGGTCCATGAGCAGTTGCATATAGAGGGTGGTGGAAATATATAATGAGATGGAATTATTATAATGAGGATTTTAATAAATGTTTGAGAATTGAGTGCAATTATAGCTATACAGACAGATTAGAAAAAATAAATATGTATGGTAGCCCATTAGCGGTTGCGTTGTTGTCATATTAAATTAAGAATTACGAATTTGAACACAAATAATGTCCTATGAATTATATTTGAAAAAAACTTGAATTTCTTTACTTATTTGTAGAAGCGAGATGTAAGACCGACATCTAGCATTTTCGAGGAAACTATCACACAGAGGTTCCTAATCTGGATCCTTTCCATGTAATTGCTGTTCTCCCTAAAGTCCTAGGATAGAATGTCAAGATAAAATTTTCAGGTTATTTAACCTGCCAGAGATATTGACACAATTGGTCGAATTTCGACCACTGGGCGACAGCTAGTATATATTATAGTTATAGCAAATGAAATCACAAAATAAAGTGATAGAAGGAGTTGCATTTATATGATGATTGAAATATAGGACGTAGTACAATGATAGTGGTCCATAGGCAGCCGTATTATACAGTATGGTTGAAATATAGAGTGGAGTGAACGTTTGGTGCTATAAAAATGTTGGAAAAAATATCTAATGGAAATTATATAGGGTGATTAAAAAACTGTTATATGATATACGTAAACAAATCATAAACAGGATGGTTGAAATATACGCTGGACTTGAATTTTATTTATACAGTGTGATTAAAAAATTATTTATTTTATAGCCCATAAGAAGTTGAATAAAGTGTGGAGATGAATTAATGTTACACTGGGCGAAAATATAAAATGTTAAAAATTAAATAATTTATGGGGTATCCCACAAGGAGTTATATACGATGGTTGAAATATAGGACGGATTTGACTCCGTAAATATTGGATGGATTCTACTCCGTCCTATAATTTACAGAAGGCAGCTAACAAATTTATGCTTGTCCGTGGGCAGTCGTATGTACAAGATGGTAGGTACGTACGGTGCAGTGGAATTATCTATAGTTACACAGAGTTTTCAAAAAATGTTGAAAAAAGGTTTACATGGCGTGGTCCATAAGCCATAAATATATTTTGGGCTTATTAAGTCAACACGTACTAGTACATTTTGTTAGTAAACATTGACAGGTAAATTTAAATTTAAATGAAAATGTATCATTGTGTATAGTTGAGGCTTTCGATGTTACCTGGTACGATGGTACTATCTGAGTTCAAAAAAACTAAAAACTTGAAAATAAATCATTAAAAAAATATGTAACAGACTTCCACCTATAACTAAAAAGCTGAAAATAATTATAACAAAATACAACTCTAGCAAATAAATAACATAATCAATGTTGTTAGGTATCTACCCAGAAAGTAAAAAATGTAAACATTAAAAGGTGCTCATTCTGTACAAATTAATTACCTACCAATCTAGTATATTTTTGAAGTCGGTGCCAAGTAACAACTAAGTTTGATGAAGTAGTAGATAAGTACGCAATGCAGGATTTTAGATTTGCTTGGCATCGACTTCAAAAATATATTAGATTGGTAGGTAATTAAATTGTACAGAATGGGCACCTATTAATGATAATTTTTTACTTTCTGGGTAGATACCTAACAACACTGAATGTGTTATGTATTTGCTAGAGTTGTATTTTGTTATAATTATTTTCAGCTTTTTAGTTATAGGTGGAAGTCGGTTATATATATATATATATATGTTAACCCCCCGGTGGCCTAGTGGGAAAGTCCGTCAGCTCATACAATTGTACTAAATTGGAGCTTGGTTCAAATCCCAGCCAAGTCAAGGTTTTTTTCATTAATAAAAAAATTGTGACACAATTCCGGGGGGGACAGTCGTCCCTGACGTAAATGGCAAAAATCAGGGAAATAGACATTTGCCCCTTACCAACCCGCACTGAGGCAGCGTGGTAAGGTATGCCTCATATCCCTTGTAAAAATTCTAAGAATATTCTTCGTCTTCTCAATCCTTCGAGACAATTCTTCTTACAAAAAAAAAGACCTTAAGCTCTTTATCTGTTCCCTCAAGACCTTAAGTGTCTCTGATTAGCTCTTCAGCTTTCACTTCATTAATACATTCCGTTACGAGTCTACTTATACAAAGGCCAATTCCTCAACCTCTAGCCTTGAGTTTCCGATAAAAACTGCCAACATTATGTTCGTCTTCTCAATCCTTCGAGCCAGTTCTTCAATTCTTCAGTCCTACACTTCTTCTTCTTCTTCTTCATTTCACTTAGCAAAACCGACCATTTGCCCACCTATCTTCAATTCTCTTCAATACAGTCCTTCTCACAGATCTTAAGCTCTTCTTCTTCTTCGTCTCTTCTCAAGACCTTAAGTTCTCCATTTCCACAGCTCTTCAAGTTCCTCTGCAAAATCCTTCAATTCTTCAGGGAGGCTACACCATGAAAAATTGGTTGAATATAGCTGCATATGATGATGATGATGATATATATATGTTATATCACACTTTCAAAATTTCTCTTTTTAAAAAAAAGACTTTATTTATACTTGCACAATTAATAAACTTTTAATAGAAACTTGAATATAATGAAAATAATAATAAAACTTAATAACAATAAAAAAGACAAAAATTATGTCTTAAACTAACTAGACAGACTTTGTAAGTAACAATGAATACAGACATAAGGCAATTGAACAATTTATAATATAAGAATGCTGACTAAGCTGTCGCAGCGTTTGCTGTTCTCACGGATGTACGTCGTCGAAGGTAACCTGAGACGACACGTGGATGCTGACTCAGCTTGGGAACTGTTGCTAGATGGTTTCACATAAGTCGATGGAATAACTTATATAACAACTCCCATCCATATAAAAAAGTTGATGCTACAGCATCGACTTTTAAGGGAGGTTCTGCAATTCCATATCCTCGACAAGAGGCTATGGAGTTTTACCCTGGGCTTGATGGTTGATGGACCTGGTGGTGGTGCTGGATCGGCAGAAGGGCTGATCGTTGGAGGCTTCTGGAATTTCTTTCTGATGATGCTGATGGAAAGGAGGGCAACCACAATTACGGTTGTTGCCATTGTGATGATCGTAAACCAGGAGGTGTGTTTCTCCAAGAATGGTTGGTCCAGGAGCTTTTCCAATTCCCTGGAGTATTGGCTAAGCTTATGGTTGGCGATATTCAGGTCTCTGGCATCCAGTTCCTGTAGTTTCATGGGTTTCAACTTTGGAAGTTGACCGATGGTTGGCAGGTTGTCGCAACAGTTGTACGGGATGTTGACTGGGTGACTTTTTAGTGTGATGTTGTCAACGTTGTTGGTGGTCCTTCTGGCATGGACTCTGGTGTTACCAATGAAGGCATTGCAACTGCATTGGATGGTCAATAGAGAATTTGTCGAAATGGATTGGGTAACGACATCTTCTCCCTTGCACTTGATGTTGATGGGCAACTGTCCGGAAGTCGAGATTAACCAAAGGTTCAGATCAATCTCTTGAATATTATACCCTTCGGCATATAATATTAAAGGCTTGCAAGTTGAAGGAAGGGCTGCTGGCTGTCTAAGAAGCTGTGCTTCGCAGAGGGCTTCTTTGTCTATGGTCTGTGGAATAACTTTGGAACAGATCTTATGTTCTTTAGATAATGGCTTACAGTCACTCAGGTCTTCGAAAGATGCGTACAATAGCGAATCGTCATCTCTCGCGATATATTTTAATTTTGTTGGAAGAATATGGTGAAATCCTGTTCGATAATCCAAAACTGGGATAGGATACAAGCGGTACAGTGTATAAGTTTCGGGATTGACTAAGGGAATTTTTAGTACAAAAACAATTTTAGTATTGATCTGAAAAGCTTCCAATTCTATTAGATCGATGTATCTAGCAACATTTGAACTATAGGCTGGAAGTGGTATGTTATTTTCATGAAGTGACTGTGATATTTTCTGAAGGGAGTCGACCAAATCTACTGGGTTTATAATTGAGCTATGTAAAATTTTTAGACGGGCGAAAGAGACTGCAGTTAATACATCGTTGAGGGTATCTTCAATGTATACGTAACTTTCCATTAAGCTTTCACACAAATCCAAGACATTGGCTTGAAGTTCATAAAAAGCAAGATCGTCTGTAATGAACTCAATTGACTTCCTAATTGTTTCGATATTTTCCGAAAATATTTTCTATACGGACTGAAATTTTTGTAGTATGGTGTTAAGATTCTTAATGGCCGAAGTTGTTACGGATAATTGTCGTTTCATTAAGTTCTCGATTTGATGTTGGTCTTTAGTAATTTTGTTTATAGAGTCACTAAAGTATTCACCGTCTGTTGCATCTAAGTTACCGGAAATAGATTTCCAAATTGATCCCAGTCCGTTAATGAGTCCGCGTTTCTTTCTGATGGTACTGTAAGTCTCAGTGTCAGCGAAAATTTCTGTATATTTGATGTTAACAGATTTTGATATTTGTTTCAGGAGGCTTACGTGAGTCTGTACTTTTGATTTGAAGATTTTAACGTTAGTTTTGTTGTGGTTAATAGTATCTAAAAGTCTGTTCAGTATATTGTCGTTGTTTAAAGTAGCGTCTCGAAATGGGCTTAGATCTTTGTAAACAAGTAGTGTCCATTTGTCATTAGAAATTTTAAGGGTTCCTTCTTCATGAAAGAAAACTCCTATAGTATTGTTAACAGGTGTAATGGAGTACTGTTGAAGGTTCACGACTGAAAACAGTCTACAGAATCTGAAAAAAGGGAATTTATTCAAAATAGGGTTTTAGTCTGTCAAAGTTAACTTTAGTTATTTGGTTTGTTTGTAAATTTATGAAGGTGGCAGAAATTTTTCGTATTGCGGTAATTTCGAAGGGGCCGTTGAATTTGTTTTCGGCTTTATTTTTAATTTGGGACTCTTTTACGTAGACTTTGTCGCCTACTTTTTAATCGGGTTGTTTAGTGGAAACGTGTTTGTCAAATCGCATTTTAGATTTTTCTTTCTGTCTTTCGGTTTTAGCACGGGCGAGTCTGTAGTAATAGTCCATTCTGTTATTTAGGTCTCTTACGTATTTCGAAATCAATTTTTCCTGGTTGTAAAGGGTTTCTGGAGGCCTACTTGAAGTGTGCCCAAATATAAGTTCGTAGGGCGTGAAACCGGTGGTTTTATTTTTCGTGTTATTATAACAGATGATGGCATAAGGGAGGACATTAAATGGATGTTCGTCTGGATGTTCCGCTGTATTTGCCCTTATCATTTCTGCTAAGGTCGCGTGAAATCTTTCAATAGAACCTCGGGATGTTGAACGCTGGAGAATGTCAGTTTTATGTCTTATAGATGGCATAGATCCCGCATTAAAGTGTTGTCAAATTCACGTCCATAGTCACAATAGATGCGAAGCGGAGTCCCGTAATGTTGAAAGAAAATCAGAAGGGTGTTTACGACAGTTGAAGCTGTTTTGTCGTTAATGGGGTAGGCTTGCGTAAATTTCGTGAGTTCGTCCCTAATAGTGAGTGCATGATTTCTAGATGGGTATTCAAAGATGTCAATGTTAATACGTTCGAAAGGAGTCTTGGGTGTTTCCGTAATAGCAAAAGGTGCACTTAAGTTTTTCCTACAGAACTTTACCTTTTGGCAGGTTTCACAGGATTTGATAAATTGTTCTACAGTTTTAACTAAGCCGGTCCAATTGTATTTTTCCCTAATACGTCTGATGGTTTCGTTAATGCCACGATGGAGGTTGTTTTTACCAGAGTGGTATTGTTGTATTATTATAGGAATTTCGTCTTCGGTAGGAGTTGTAACAATGTTTTGGCAGATTTTGAGTTTGATTTCTTTGTCGGAGAGAATGAAAGATAAAATTTCAAGAATGGGAAGTTCTATGTTATTTTCTATGCAGTATGTTTCGGAGTCGTTGAATTGGTCTTGGTTGGTATAAATAATTTTGAAAAGATGTGAGACGACAGTTTCAGGGTCATAGGGCAAAGGTACAACTAAGTATTTTCTATGCCTGACAGATTTACTGGCCATGATGTTAAGAGTGTCATTACTGAAACTAGGTTCTTCTTCGAAAAAGTCATCAATAATTTTGTCGTGTAAGTCGTTAGTTTTGTTTTGCCAAAAGAATGTAACTATGCGTTTGTGGGACTTGTCTAAAAGTTGAGAATTGGATATTTCAATTTTAGAGTAATCGATTATTGACTTAGTTTTGTAGAGTTGAACAAATCGATTAAACTCAGCGATAATTCTTTCGTCATGTTCGTCGTCATTGTCAGAGTTTTCAGGTTGTTCGGAGTCAGTTTCGTTGTTAGAGAAAATTTTGATTTTGGAAAGGAAATCAGCACATTGCTTGAAATGGTTGATTTTGATGCGAGAAAGAGCATCTGCGTTTTGGTTTACCCTGCCGGGGTTGTACTCAATCTTATAATTGTATTCCTCTAGCTTAAGGCGCCATCTGGCTAGACGACTGCCAGGATCTTTGATGGAAAAGAGCCAAGTAAGCGGACGGTGCTCACACAGCAGTGTAAACCTTCTCCCAAAAAGATACGGTCTGTAGTGCTTAACAGCACAAACTATGGCCAACAATTCTCGTTCGATGGTGGAATATCGTGTCTCTGCAGCACAGAGGGTGCGAGAAGCGTATGCAACAGGGAGATCTTTTCCCACGGGGCCTTGAGAAAGAACCGCTCCAATAGCAAAAGCACTAGCATCAGTAGTGAGCAGGAAGGGTTCTTCAAAGTTTGGATATATCAGGATTGGGTCAGATACAAGGGCTTGCTTCAGTTCATTGAAGGAAGACTTGCAATCTGCGTCAAAGATGAACTTGACGTCTTTTTGGAGTAGTTTTGTCAGAGGTTTAGAGATCTTCGCAAAATTTGGTTTGAAGCGTCTGTAATACCCAGCGAGACCAAGAAAAGATTTGATGTCTTTCGGAGTTTGGGGTTGAGGAAAGTTCTGAATACATTCAACCTTTGAAGGGTTTGGTTTTACACCTTCTTGTGTGATAAGAACGCCAATATAAGCCACTTCTTTAGGAAGAAATTCGCACTTATCAGGTTGAATTTTTAGGTTAGACTTCCGAAGTCGTTTAAAAACTTCTGTCAACCGGGAAATATGTTCATGGATGGTCGGAGAGTAGACGATGATATCATCCATGTAGACGAGACAACGTTCATTCTGTATACCGAGAAGAATATTGTCCATGACCCTCTGAAAAGTAGAAGGTGCATTTTTTAAACCAAATGGCATACGAACAAATTGGTAATGACCATTTTCGACAGAAAAGCCAGTCTTAGGAATATCTTCCTCTTGGATTTCCAACTGGTGAAACCCGGAAGCGAGATCCAGTGTCGAAAAATATTGACACTTTCCAAGTTGGTCGAGAAGATCAGAGATATTTGGCAGAGGATATTTATCCTCTACAGTCAATTTATTTAATTTCCTGTAATTGATAACCAGAAGTATCGAGCTTCTTGGGGACGACCCATACAGGGGAAGACCAAGGAGATGAGGAGTGCCTAATGATACCTTGTTCGAGCATTTTTCCAATTTGGGTTTTCACTTCCTCTTTATGAACTTGAGGGTATCTGTATGATTTAGTGAAAACGGGCTTTGCGTTATTAGTATCAATCGAATGTTTAACCTCGTTAGTGAAAGCCAAGACGTCACCTTCAAGATAGAAAATGTCTTGAAATTCCAAACAAAGATTAGTGATTTGTTCGCGTTCTTCGTCATTTAGATGATCAGTTCTAATTTGTTGTCTAATAGTTGAGTTTCTGTCTATGTATTGGGAATATTGGTAATCGTCTGTATTGAAATTCATAAGAGGGTGAGTTTTGTCAAGTGGTTCCAGTTTTAAGTCAGAAAAAGTTACTATTTTGGGCATCGCGTTAGCGTTGATGATGGAAGTTAGAAATTCGCCATTTGCGTTAATGTGTACGAGTGCGTTTGGAAGTCATACTCTGTCAATTTCTTGAGTTGGTAAGATGGCGTCGATGTTAGAAAGATCGCATATAAGTTTAAAGAACTTTTCTGTGCGTGCCTCAATAGTTATTTTGTTTTGTGTGGGTTTTTGTGAAGTAATATTTGGCTTAACATTGGGTGTGTCGGGTGCATCAGTCAAGGGTTGATCGTTATCGGGAACTTTGTGTAAAGGGATGGTTTTAAAATTTGTTATTAGCTGTTTAGATTTTAAGTCAACTATGCATTCATAGTGTTCGAGAAAATCTAATCCTAGTATGCCGTCAAACTCAATGTCCAAATCGTATATGAAAACCTTATGTGGGTTACGTGGAGCGAATGGGATTAAAGTAGATTGTGAGATGGGGATTTTTTCGTGGGTAATTCCTTGAATTTTTACCCTTTCAGGAGATCTTTGGGTGAAATTCTTTACAGTATTTTCTTTGAAGATAGAGATACCAGCTCCGGTATCAATAAGTAGTTTGAATTTAGAAGAAGCGTCAAGAATGTAGTAAAGGTTTTTAGAGTTAACTGTAAGAAGTGGGCTTAAAGAAATAGTTGCTCCGGGAAGTTCAAGTCGGGGTTCAAATCGTCCAGATTGAGGTTTTGAATCTGGGTTTCGACTTCGCGGGAGGTTGATCTAGGCTCGGAAGCGCTAGAAAATCCTGGTATTGATGACTATTAAAGGGCTCGATAGGAGTATCTTCGAACGTTTGTTCAACGATAGGATAATTTTGAAGATCATCCTCATAATCGTATGTGTTATCATCCGTATAATAATTGTAGTCTGAATAATTAGTGTAATCAACATTTTGGTGTTGATTGAAATGGTGTGTCCTTTCAGGACTGTTATTAGGATTGTTTTGTATTACCGATAGGCGATAATAGTTAGGGTTCATTTGAGATCTAAAAGGGGGTCTCTGAAAGTTTTGTGGACGAAACTGTTGTCCTTGTTGAACAGGGGGTGTATTTGAGGGGAAATTTGGCCGCGTTGGCTGGTTAGTCCCAATAGGATTCGGTCTATAGTTTGGATTAAACGTTTGAGAACTATTTTGTGTTTTCAAACGGCAATTTGCGGCTATGTGGCCTAATCGACCACAATGAAGACACTTAGGAGGTTGTGTCGGCTTTCGTGTTTGAAAGTTGGGTTTGAGAGGAACAGATTTGTTCGTTTTTTGGTCATCGAAATAAGAAAGTTGAAGCTCTCTCCTAATCCGGGAGTGTGCCTCTAGAAGGTCTTTTGGGTTACTGGCACGAACTACCTGACCTAAACGGGGTTCTAATCCCGTAAGGAGGGTGTTCATAACCATTGTATCCACTAGAGTGGTCTGGGCGTCTTTTTGTTCTGGACTAAGCCCAGCCGTTTTGTGGACGCAGGAGTGCATTTTCGCACTCAGTACCTGGAGTCTATTGTAAAACGTCAGTGGAGATTCGTTCGAAAGTTGCTTTAGACGTTGTAGGTCATGAATTAATGACGAGAGATAACGAGAATCTTCAAAGTGCAGGGTCAAGAGTTGTTTGATTTCAAGGTATGATCCGGGGTTCCTTGAATTTATAAACTGCGCCGCTTTCCCTTTGAGTTTATTTTTGATATGGATCACTAACAAATATTTTTGATCCGCCGTGGACATATTATAGGCGCAATTACACGCATCTATAAGGGTTCCCAAGGAAATTTGGTCGCCTTCAAATTCGGGTATAACGGAAAATATCTCCGTTAACCGGTATCTTTCTGTTTCAGGTGTACCTGAATTTGGTGAAGCTTGTGCCATGTTTATCGATATAAATGAATTGGAGTGTAAAGTATATAGAATAAAATGTTAAAGGGTATAGAGGATTAATAACTGTAGAATACGTTAATGGGAATAACGATTGTTTGAACGATAGAACAGTATGGTAACCAATTAAAATAGTAAAGCAATTAAAATCAATAGTTTAAATAAATCAATTAATCAAATGGATAAATAAATCAATAAAATACGTAAATCAAATATATCAATATCAATAAAAATAAATCAAATAAATATATCAATTGAATAAAATAAATCAGTTAATGAAATAAATCAATATTTCATTTGAATCAAATATATCAAAATTAAAAATCAAATAATAAAATAGATCAGTTTCAATCAAATAAAATCAAATTATTTAAAATCAAATCAAATATTTACTTAAAACGAATGACGATTCACCATTACTTACATCAACAGGAACATTGAAAGCGCCGTGTTCTACGTTTGATTGCAGTGAGGACTTCTTCCAGGTTCGTTGTTCCGTTGAGGGATAGGAATCCGCCGCTACCAGTTAGAGTACTCGTGTTCTAGTAACGTTAGACGGATCCTACTGACTGCGCCAATTTGTTATATCACACTTTCAAAATTTCTCTTTTTAAAAAAGACTTTATTTATACTTGCACAATTAATAAACTTTTAATAGAAACTTGAATATAATGAAAATAATAATAAAACTTAATAACAATAAGAAAGACAAAAATTATGTGTTAAACTAATTAGATAGACTTTGTAAGTAACAATGAATACAGACATAAGGCAATTGAACAATTTATAATATAAGAATGCTGACTAAGCTGTCGCAGCGTTTGCTGTTCTCACGGATGTACGTCGTCGAAGGTAACCTGAGACGACACGTGGATGCTGACTCAGCTTGGGAACTGTTGCTAGATGGTTTCACATAAGTCGATGGAATAACTTATGTAACATATATATATATATATATATATATATATATATATATATGTTTTAGGTGGTTTCCGGGAATTCATCAGCGTAGTTGATAACTGATCCCTGCCGGGATCGATGGTAAAATGACGACGTTAAAAACAAATATATATATATATATATACATATATATATATATATATATATATATATATATATATATATATTAAATGATTTATGTTCTATTATTTTACAAAGCTGCTGTTGAAAAAACATCATTAATTTCTATTATAATGAAATATTTACTAAAATTAATGAAATGCATATTGGCTGATGACATCAAGTTGCCCAACTTTTATAGAAGCACCCAAATAAAGATTTAAAAATCGGTTTAAATAACACAATTTCATTACACCTAAAACATCAAATTGCTGCCTTCGCAAAAACTTTCAGTAATACTACTGGTAGTCCCTACAATTACATTTTTCATGTTTGTACACATGGACCAGTGACAGCCAATGGTTCTTCGGATAATATCTTCACCGCAGTAAAAAATCGAACAAGTTCTAAGGAAGAATATTGCTTATTTTGGTGGGATATTGTCCTCCAATATGTTGACACACTGTTCTTGAAAACTTGTAGACTGAGCCTGCCTTGGAATCACAGGATTCCCACAGTTTTATATCACTTTTGATACGTGTCAGAGTGTAGCCTCATACAGATTTTGGTACTAAACAGTCCAATATTTTCAACTCACTGACCTACCTTGATTGGTACACATTGGCGAACGACAGCTCTTCGCCGGGAACATTTGGTGAAATGGGTTAGATAATAAAAAACGAAAGTAAATTTATTTACGGGCGCCAGACAGTTTTAATAACTTAATTTGAAACATACGTTTTAGCCGACAAAACCGATATGAGGTTAAGTTAGGAAGGCATGCTCCCTAACATGAACTTATCTAGGGTAACATATACCTCCATCTAACTTAATACTGATTATAGTATCACTATATTGAGTATTTTCACATGTGCAATTGTCAACAATAAATATGTGCTTTAGTATAATTGTCAGTCGATATGAACACATAGAAACACACTATACGAATACAAATGAGAAGTTAATGAGAAATAAAAATATATATTTGTATAAAGGTTAATAAAAAAAGCAAATATCTCTATAGCCTTGAAATTTCAGAACAAAGGTATTTAAATCTCCAAACAAAATCAAATGGTATCTTAAAAATGTTATTTGTTATACAGTGTTTGATAATGACTAAATTTATTTCATGATTCAATATATTTTATAACAAGTATTTAATAAGATATAGGTTAAACTTGTCGACAGCATTTAAGCTTACATTGTACAATTGAAGTTCCTGGATCCTCATGCCACAGGTAAACTCAAAAAAATATATGCATTACATAGTTATTTTTAACCCATTTTTTTTTTCAGTGCACCCTCGAAATCTATTGATTTCATCCAAAATAATTAATTCTTCAATGGTGAGGACGATTGTTGTCCCACATTAAGACCTTAATACAATCATGAAGACGGAAACCAAAAATATCCAGAACCATTCCCTAAAACGTGTTAATTTCTATTTTATAATTGCATGCCATAAATCATATTTAGTACACTCAGTACTTCACAATGCAACACAAATTATTCCAATCAAAAAATTCTGAAACTGTACAATTATCTAAAAGAATAATTTAGGATTTAAAATGGTCGTCTTATGGAATACATAAAAAAAAACCGACTTCAAACAAATAATTAAATACTTTTTATGAAGTCGGTGCCAAGCTAAAGTGACACTATTTTGGGAAGTACATTTATAAATTGTACTTCGCAACTTCGCTGTTCAAATTGGCACCGACTTCAGAAAAAGTATTTAATTGTTATTGCAAAAATTATTTCATGCTTTTTAGTTATTTTTTTTTAATTCGGTTTTTGTTTTTATTTTAAATGTATTTATTTTACAATTTTTAGTGATGCAATGGCTTAATTGGATGCAGTTTTCAAATGTAATTATCTTTTTCGATATTGCCTAAAATAAGGTATTTTACTTTCATTTATTAGCTTGACCAACCTCGTTTAATAAAATTTTGTATATATTCTATCATAGGTGCATCCACTATATTGCAAACGATCATTCTTCATCATTCTTTAGATTAGGTCTGTTAATTATTCTGACATTCATTTAATATCTTAATCTTTTAATAAATCGTTATACAGTTTTAATTGATATAGCATAATAGGACGTAATTCTCAATTCTAATTAACTTTGTCTGATAACAATTTGAGTTATTTTTAAAAATAAAGGTACTTAAACAAAATTTTAAATTCTTTCTCAAACCTAGTTCACAATTTGGAAAAGTGACATGAAGATCTATTTTTAATGATGTGGCATAATTAGATGGCATGTTATAATTCTTATTACCCCTGTTTGATAAGAATGTTATATATTTATGAAAAATAAAGGTATTGTTGTAAACTTCGGGGATTCAATTAATCAATTTTAAAAACGAATATTTACTGTCACTTTCTAGAAACTTTTATTTACACATAAATCATCAAATATTTCCAACAGCTGATTCGAAAATTATTTACATCGAAATCATAACAACGAGATAAGCTGCACGCACTAAAACTAACTGCTGAAATTAATGTCTCTTTATATAGGTTAATTTGTCGTTCTGGCGCTATTTCGAAAATTCTAACTTTTTATTAACCCAGCGATTGATGTCTCATCGAAATGAAGCCAGGGCCGGCGAGGTAAATTTTGTAAGAGTATTTTACTTTTAAGTAAAATTCATATTTGCTGACAAACCTCATATACAGTTGAAAAAGTGACATCTAATGATTACAGTATACATATCCGACTATGCAAATATTTTTATGAAGAATAACTTTTTCTCTAAATATATACAACAGAGAAATATTTACGGTGTAGGCAAGTTGACGCTGCGGCATGCATTATCAGTTAACAAACAAATAAATGTTCAGACTAAATTGACGTTGAGGGTTTTTGATCATCAGGCATTAATGTTAGTACTTGTTGATACTTATGCTGAATAATCAGCCTTATTATGATAAAACTAACACCGTACTCATTTGCGAAATCTCTTTTTTTGGGTGCGTCAGAACAAACAGGATGTTTATTTCAAAGTTTTAGCTTATCGTGAAGGATTTGACTGTCTTGTTTATTTAAAAACATTGTCCTTGATTCGCAATTTTCTATACAGATCCAAAAAATATATCTTGTCGGCAAATAACTAGTAGTGAATCTTCGGTGGTATTCTTTTATTGTCCTACTAATAGATATTTTTCCTATAGACAAGATATGGTTCTAAAATATCACATTTTTGAATATTCGTAAACACAATTTTAGGATAAGTTTTAGCAACAAAATCTGTAAATGCTTTTTTTTCAAGAAAACGCCACTATAACAGTCAATTTGATTTCCACGCAACCAATCAAAATTGTTTATATTTTCGAATCTCATAGCCCACATGACGACAATTAGATTTCAACAGTTTGTTGAAATAAAAATTGATCGGAATCATGTTAGGTGTACTTTTTCGCAACCACAAAAAAGATAACTGTGTATTTACAATGTGCCAAGTTTGTTGTACTATGTCAACAAAAATGATTGTAATAAAACACCACAGAGAAAATTCTAACAAAACTTTAAAAAAAATTCAATTTAAGAAATTAATTCTATTGTGATAATTTATTTCTCAAGTTACTTACATCACGATAATTATCTACATTTAAATTCATGACTATAAAACCGTTACTATTTATATGAAGATGGGTAATCTTTCATCAGTTAATGAAATTCATTCACACATTTTTATGCTTGCCCCCTAGTTCATATATTATACGATATTACCGCTAATCCCACAATTATTTATTACAAATTAATTCAATATATTTCTGGGTCAGAGTTGTTATAGGACAATCTTCTTATATAATGAATTAATTTTACATTATACGGTGCTACTGATAACTTATAATAGGTTTAAAAGATGCATGTGATAACATATCCATGTAAGTGCTTTGAAAAAACTATTACAACTCAAAACGATTCATCAACTACGAAAATATTTTTTTCGTACAGAAATAATATTCAACGAATGTTAATAGTATTCGTAAAGATGGATCTGGATAGATAAAGGATTATTTAACAGAGACATTAGTGTGTAGCATTTTTTTATACCATTGCGAATTCCATTAATAGTTAAATCCGGTTTATTTATATATTTAAGTTGCAATTGATGATTAGTAATTATATTACCAATATTTATCGGATTGACTTTCATCTTATGTAAAATAATAGAGTGAACATTATTATTAATAATATTAATAATTATATTCAGATTGTAACTAGCATTTTATAATCATAAATAATTATAATAGGTACATAGTTAACACCTGATTAAGTAACATTGTAGAAATATGTAAATCTAGTTGATCATTTATATACCTCCATATTCATAAGAAAGAATACGAAAATTTATCAAAATATTTCATTTGCTTAAGGAGTTGTCAATCAATGATAAGCATTAATTTTTTTCGAAATTATTTTTGTATGCTCACATATGATTTTTGTGAACGGTTATCTAGTTAGGTTATGAGCAAAAGTTAAAATTAAATTAAAGCAAATAAATTTAATTGTACAGGTGCTTAATCAAAGCTATGACCGTCCCGAATTCGACCAACCTAGCCCAAATATTTCATTTCATATTTTTTAAATGTCAGTTTTAGTTTTAATTCTCGATCTGTCTTTTATAGATACCAGACTGTTTTTGTTTTTTGAAGTAATCTATACTATTATAAAATTGTAAGTTTGTTTGTTTATTTGTTTGTTTGTTTGTTGAGGCATCACGTAAGAACTACTGACCTGATTTTGCTGAATCTTTTTTGTTGCAAAGCCTATAGTTTGACTTAAAATCTGGTAGATATTTTATATCCCTATATTGGCCGAAACGGTAGATATAGCGAAAAAACTTCTACCATGTTGGAAAACACATTACTGGATTGGTTCCACCGCAAGCACCAAATATTAGATAGTTGAATCAGCTTAGCATTTAATCAAAATTCGGAATATGCCGATGTAACATGTTTCTATTTAAAAAAATCAACTGATATATCAACCGTAATTTTTTTGGATGTTCAATTTATAGGAAATTTAGTGTGGAGTAGAATGACATTTAAAAAATCTAAAAAAGTTATATGAGGTGTATCATAAGCACCTGCATATATTTAATATGGTTGAAATAAGAGCGAGTTGAATTAGTTATACGGGGTGGTTCAAAAAAGTTATATTGATTAGGCCATACATAGTTGCATAAACAGGTGGTTCACAAATGTTATGATTTAAAAGCTGTTCCATTTACTGGATGCTTGAAATATAGAGTGGAGCAGCATTTTAAGGATACAGGATGATACAAAAATGTTATATTGGGTGGCAAATATGTAGTTGCATATACAAGGTAGTTGAAATACAGAATGGAGTAGACTTATATAAATAAATAAATAAAATAATCAAATAAAGAAGGTTAGAAAAAATTGCCAATGAAGGGTGCTTTAAATGAAGTGTGGAGAGAAATTATACTGTATAATGTGGCTAAAAAAATATATGGAAAAATTGTGAAATAGCGTGGGTCATAATCAGTTGCACATATAGGATAGTTGAAATATAGGGTGGGGAAGTGTTATAGTTAGGTTTTAAAAATGTTATATTGGTTGACCAATAAGCAGCAGCGTATACAGAGTAGTTATAATACAAACAAGGTGATTTAAAAAACGTTGATCAAAATTGTTATATAGGGTGCCGAATAATCAGTTGCAGTTTTGATTAAATATATGGTGTACTGGGTGGCCGATTAGTAGTTGCATATTCAAGGTAATTGAATTAGAGGGTGGAGTAGAATTATAGTTAAGCAAATAAATAATTTTTTTTGTATGTTAGAACATGAGCTGTTGCATATTTGCAATATCTGAAACGTGGATCGAAGTAAAACAATGTTGGACAATGTTGCAAATGCGGGTGGTTGAAATAGAAGATGGAGACAAATTATACTTTCCAGGGTGGTTAAAAAATGGTTATATAGTAGTCCATAAGCAGGGTGGTTGAAGTATTTTGTAGAGTAAAGTTATGGTTATACAGGATAGTATAAAAATAAATTATAATGTTTGACTGATTGGCAGCAGTATATATAGGATGGTTTTAATGTAGATGGAAGTAGAGTTATACATATACAAGGCGGTTCAAAAAAATATTAAAATTTTTATATAGGGTGGTGTTAGGGTGCCAAACTGTGTTTTTACATTTGTGACATACCAAGGGTTCCACAGGGATGTCCATTAGGGTGGATCGAAAAGTTAACAAATTTGTTATATAGAGCATGAACAGTTGCATCCTACTATATGGAATACCTGATACATGGGGTAAAGCAAGATTATTGTTTTAGAATGTGATTAAAGTATCTTCGAAAAAGTTGCATATCAAGGGTGAATAAAATATAGTGTGGAGAGAAATTATACTTTACAAGTTGGCTCAAAAAATATCAGAAATAATTGTTATATAGCGTAGACCATAAGCAGTTGCATAACTGAAATACAGGGTGGAGTAGAGTTATAAGGAGGTGTTAAAAAAAGATGGTTGCAATATAGGGTGGAGTAACGTTGCAGTTATACAAGGCGAAAAAAATTGTCGAATAAAATTGTTATAGGGGGGCCTATAAGCACTTGCAGTTTTTGTTAAATATATTCGGGATTGCTGGATTTATAGTCAAGTAGGTTGTTTCAAAAAATTTGGAAAAATTGTTATATATGATAACCCATATGTTTCATAAGTTTTTTTTGCAAAGACTTCTGTACGCGGGTGAAACCGCGGGTAACGGCTAGTAATATATTATATCACACTTCAGAGCAAATATTTTATATTTAAAAATTCAAATAGTTAAAAATTTTACATTTTAGATCACCTTCTACCCCGAATAATTTCATCTAGTCTTGTTCCTTCCTCATTTGTGCTTCGGCGATGGAAGCTATTTAAAAATGCCATTCAAAGTCTTTTAATCAGATGGTCTCGATAAAGGATAATCCTAGCTCATTATCTCCCTGACAGCACTATTTAATCCCTGACGGTAACTTTACAGCACATCCACACATTTTCCCTATTACTATTCCTTGTGACCTACTTTTCCTAGGTTTTTTCTAAACATCAGCACCATACATGCCAATACCATCGTTTTATTTGTTCAAATTTTGATAACACTGGCTGTAGTTGCTACCGTTTCTTAGCCAAATTGAGATCTTCTATCTGCTTCACTAGTTCATTTATTTGGAATTATGCCCTGGTACATACATATTTTTTTGTTTACTGATAAGCTACTCTAAGAACTCTACTGCATATTTGCTCAGGTAATAATTTATTAATGGGGCCTATATGGTTTCTGTAATTACACAATTGCCAAATATGTTTGGTTAAAATGGCTAAGTGGATATCAGAACATACTACAATTCTAGCATATCTTATTTTTATTTTTAAAAATTCGAGAAATTTGATATTTTTGCACTTTTATGGAAGAAAATGAAACTTCACATACATTTTGAGGTTTCTCTCCTGACATCGATTTCTGGTTAAAATTGAATCTTGAAACCATGTGTCCATAGTATTGTAAATACTGCTGAATAAAAAGTGTGGAATGTCTTTTTTGATATTAAGTTGCTTGAGTATCGAATGGTGCATGCGATGTGTATGGCATTCGAAGCAGCCTTCTGTAGCAATGCATCGGTTCTACGGCTATATGTTATCTTCAATGTAAAGACTGTACTACTCGTAGTTTTGTTCTCTTAGTTTACTACCTTCAATTCCGCGAAACGCATGACTACAGAATGTTGTTACTGAGGCGGTCTACGTTCATCACTTTGGGTTTTGAAGTGTTAATTTCCAATCCGTATATTTTACTACCTTTCGTCCAGCACATGCATGATGTTCTCGCATTCTTGCTCATCAATGTACATTCATTTCAATTCTCTAAGCCCTCTCTAATTATATACTCATTGTAGATATTGAAAAGGTGCAGTTAGAGAATTAATCCTTGTCTTATTCCAGCCGAACGTGAAAAGATGTCTGAGTCGATGTTGTTGTACCTTCACTGAAATCGCTTTGAATAGTTGTTGGAACAAATGTGTACCCATTTCGATAAATATGGTCCATCTGACTATCGGAAGCTTTTCTGTTGAGATGTGAACACTTTCTGTAAAGTGAATTAATAATGGAATGACACCACCTGTCGGGTCAGACTTCCGATTACCAGATTCCGTGATACCTGCGTCGCGTATAACCGAGAGTCTATTTGTGCCGTTCCAGAACCGGTACCAGAATTTCGTTAACCGAATCGAATATCCAGAACTCCAGTTTCCCCCAGGTTTCGGTGGAATTTGCCTCAAAACTTGGTAGGCCATGTTCTGAAATATCTTTTTAGACGGCACTAGGTTCTGGGGCCACTATCTTTTATGTTTCAGTCTTTGCTTTTCGCAGCTTGATCTGCATTACGCTCCTGGTTTAAGTATAACTTTGCAGATGTAAGTTTCCCATTTTTTGTCAAAAAGTATATAATCTATTTGATGATATATACTATACACAAGTGACAACCTGGATCAATCTATTATTTATTCGTTATGAATCTCAAAAGTCTCTCAAAACTGCTTACCGTCTCATGTAAGTAGTTGCTTGTTGGATGAAAATTTGCCGTGATTGACCGTTGGTGGCGGTAGCTGATAGGTATGCTTGTATTAGGTGCATTTTGGGTTTTAGATTGAGAATCAGTATTGTTTCATTTATTGGCCTATAACTTTCGATATATTGAAAATATTATGAAAAAAATATAATTGTATTTTTCATAATGAATCCTTTTATTCGATATATTACATGATGCGGTTGAAAAAAAGAGATTTTTTTAATATTTTTGTTAATGTTTTGTAAATAATTAAATTTAAAGATGTGAAAAAAATATCTTTGTATACCTTATAATGATCCATTTCATTTGATTTATTGCGTTTTAACAAAATATTTTTTGATTTTCCATTTAATTCTGTAATGTGCCCCCAAAATTAATATTAGGGATTTCTCCAAATATTTCCATGTTCAGGTGAACCCATATACGCCTTTTTTTTTTCAAAATTTTAGTTCTCACAGTTTCGGAAATAAAGGGGAAATGTGTATGATTTTATATTTTTGTTAATATCTTTTAAACTATTTATTTAAAAAATATGAAAAAAATACATTTGTATTCCACATAATAAGCCGTTTCATTTGATGTATGCATGATGCGTTTTAAAACTACATTTTTTTATTTTTCGTTTAATTCTGTAATTTACCCCCAAAATGAATATTAGGAATCTCTCAAATTTTTCCTGTGAAGTTCAGATAATGGCATATGACCCTAATTTTTTTCAAAATTTTAGTTCTTATAGAATTGGTATTTTTTTATATTTCTGTTAATATCTTTTAAATAATGTATTTAAAAAATATGAAAAAAAATTGTTTTTGTCATAATGAGACCTTTTATTTGATATATTACATAATGCGTTAAAAACAATTTTAATTTGATATCTTTCATTTAATTCTGTAATTTGCCCCTAGTAGTGGAGGTTTCTCCTTATTTTTCCGGTAAAATTCAGGTGAGGACTATATCTCTATTTTTTTTCAAAATTTTACTTACGTCTTATAATTTCGGAGATAGAGGAGGGGAATGGGTAAATTTTTGTTAGTATCGTTTAAACTAATTATATTTAAAAAAATAAAGAAATATTTGTGTTTCTCAGAATGAGCCCTTTCATTTGATGCATTACATCATGCGTCTCAAAAATTATTGATTTTTAATTTTTCATTTAGTTCTAAATTTTGACCCCCAAAATTCAAATAAATAGTTTCTCCTTATTTCTCGTGCAAACATCAGGCGTTCTATATTGCCTATTTTTTCAAAATTTTAGGCATAGTTGTTTCGTTGATAAGGGGGGGAACGTTGGATTTTTTGTTCCCCCCCCCCAGAAGCACCCCTAAAATAAAAATCTTAATTTACGATATGTAGTCACGATCGGGTCACCAAACTACACACTGGTACCTAGTGTCAACCTTTTCCGCCGGGTAGTTTCGGAGAAAATTGCTGTAATGTGAAAGACTAAGAAATCCAGAGTGATATTATAAGGGTATCAGTATTTTGTATATACGGAACCCTAAAAATACCAAGGCCTGAATCGGTACTTGTGGACGCCAATAACTGTTGTAGCTTGACGGATGTCAATTTTTACCGTCTGTGGTCTACCAGAAAAATGACTTGAATTTAAAACTATATCTTATTTTCTGAAGGATAGTTCTGGTATCTCTGAAAGAGTCTTCTATAATTTTACTAAATGGACGCTATTGTATCGCTAATACTTTCGTAGAATTCAGCCATTCCTGGATAATTATTGAGGAAAAAATTAATAATGGCAATTAACCAAGGATAATTTACAAAGTATTGCTCGATAGATGTAAATTTTTTCGAAAGCCTACGTCACAAAGTGGCTGTTAATATTTGTACCGCAACCTTTTCTAATTAAGTTCTTATCAATATCACGTTAAACAGATGAAACAAATCCACAAAAACTTTTTAACTGTCAACAGACAAAGAGCCCCAACAACTCGAGAGCGGGCTCAACACACGGTGATACTTCACAAGATGGCTGTTTTTTTTTAGAAAGTGTTTAAAATTAATCAAACAATCCTTTGTAAAATATCCTTGCTATTAACAAGCTTAAATCGGAATAGTTCTTAAAATTTATCATATGTATTTCCTTATAACTTTAATGGGATCTCTGTAATATCTGAATTCTTGACATTATTTTTGGCGCCTAGGGGCGCCATTTTAAATTCCGAAGTTGACTCTCTCAAATTATTCTAATTTGCATGAAGCTTTGTTATTTTCATACAAGTTTTAGAATTGTATATATGTACTACTGAGAACAAATCAACAGGAAAATTTTTTAATTACGTTAGTTTTTATTGCCAAATATTGTAATATTATATTGTTATTATTATATTGTTATTGTTATATAACTGCACTGCGAATTTTTTAATTTTTTAAATTTCTTGAATTCTTTGGTGTATTTCTTTAATTACCATTGAAAACGTGTACTGATTTAAACTGTGAAACGTTTGCAATATTTTAAAGATACAGACTTTCCCTTATTGTGATATTATTCCCAAGAAATTAAAAAAATAGAAACAGTTCTATACCTCCTACTCCGTGGAATAGTAATTCGCGATTAACAAGGGCGAATTCTTTCATTCGAATTTGACGGTGTTTAAAAATGCAGCACTCGAATGTTGACAAAAAAAATGTTTAGAGTTATTTTCTATTAAGAATGTTGTTTAAATTATCTAGGAATCATTTGTTATTCCATCATATTTGTCTTCTAACAAAACAAAACCTGGCAACAAAACTCAGAATTCAAAAAACTGGATATACAATATTCCTTGCGAATGTAATAAATTTGGAGAAACGATAATTTGAAAAATCGAAAACTTGTGAACACGGTTGGAACCTAGGCCATAAAATACAATTTGACAATTCTACTATACTTCACAAAGAACAACAGAACACAAAACGAAAAATAAAACAGTATGCGTTAATTCTTTTGAATGAAGGCGATTGCATCGCTTATACTTCCGTAGAATTCAAGGGTATCTGGTTACCGACATTTAAGGAAGAAATTAGTAATGGCAATCTCATTTTGAACAACCCAATATCGGGATAGTTCATAAGGTTTTTCCTAGGTTTTTCCCTTATGACGTTAATGGGATCACTGAAATAAAAGAGTTCTTTGATCACATTTTTGGCCACTAATAAATTCTAAAAACAACTCTTTCAAGTTCTTCCAACTTGAAAGCTATTTAACTGTAATACATGATTTTTAGAATTTTGTGGGGTACCTGTATATCTAGAAACAACAAATTTTTCTTATGTCAACTTGAATGTCATATATCAAACTTTCATTTTGCTTTTTATATTTTCAATACATATTAAAGCCATTGAAATCGAGGTCAGAGAAGACCTGGATTTTATTTTTCGATTGTGGTGTTATTTCCCAAGAACATATAAAAATACCATCATATTTATTATGGAACATATCCTTAGTTGGACATCAGCGTACTTGTTCATCTATCGATATTGTAGTTTGTAATATTTCAAAATTTGAAACGAAGTACCTTCGAACCAACTGCATACTTCCTGCATATAATAATTCGTTGCGGTCTTGTCTGTCATGATTGTGCATGTGGGCTCTTATGATGAAACCAATTTGTCTTTGTTTGCCTGTAGGATACATTCAATGTGAAATATGATATGTGGTTAAATATTTTTATAGAATTACAATAAAGCGATATTATTCGACTAGCGGTAAGCGCAATTTTTATTTTGAAATCTGCTGTTAGAAATTCTCAGTTGAAAATCGTTGGTCGCGCTTGTAGATGTAGCTGTTTTCAACGAGTTGTGGAAAAAATTAAAGATTTCTTATGATCTTATTTGAAGCAGTAGGAAGAAAAATCGAAATAATTTATACTTAATAAAGAAGAACCGAATTAATTATTATTTACTGACATGTCTTGACATATAAATTTGGAAATTTGTGTAGCAAACTATGTGGCATTTACTTTGACGTTTAAGTACAGACTTTTGCATTAATTTTTCCAATTTGCTGACAAATAGTAAGTTTTTCGTTATAAAAAATGCATGGAATTACATTCGTATATATTACATTTACAATTTATTTAAAAATAATTTGTATTTAAAAAAAACGACTTCAGCTGCCTTAAAATAAAAACCTTTTAGAAACCGCTTGGAATCAATCACTAGTTTCAGCCATATCTTATTTTTTATCTGTATTTGTGACAATTCTATTGAATATTTTACCGTATTCTTTTCACTTTCTTTCTCCCTCTCTAATTTGTATTCTTTTCTATATCTTTTATTTGTTTTATTATTTGGACCACTTTCTATAAGTGTAACTCTAATTCACTCTATATTGCATCCAAACTGTATATACTTTTGTGTATTTGTCACCCCTATAGAATTTATTTGTCTATCATTTTCTGAACCACACTGTACAACTGCAATTTAACTCCACACAATACTGCAACCGTCCCGATATCTTTAAAACCACCCTGTGTAAGTATAAATCCTCTCCATACTATTGAATCTTTCTATTTTTCTATTGTTTAAATTATTTCTGTATACCAATGATTTTTCTTCGCCCCAGATGTCTAGTATTCCATTTATGCAACTGCTCATGGTCTTTCCTATATAACAAAATTCACCTTTTTGAACCCCATTTTATGACTATAAATTTACTCTGCCATTTATTTCAATCACTCGGTATATCCAACTGCTTCTAATTTTTAACCTATGTCTATAATTATATTATACTTCGTCCTATAATTCAAATATCCTAACAGCTTATGCTTATAGAACAAATTTTTGATACACCCTGAATAACAATATTTTTACTCCACCCTTACTTCAAACTCCTTATATAAGCAACTACTTATGTTCCACATTATTAACTTTTTTTAGCCGCCCTGTATAATTGTAATTCTACTCCACCTTACATTCCAACCATCCTGTATACTCAACTGCTTCTAACATTTTTTGAAGCCTTCTGTATAACTGTAATTATACTCCGTCCTATAACGCAAATATCCACTCTTTATATAGTTTTGCTCCACTCTTATTTCCACCACCTTGTATACGCAACTACTTATGTGCCACCCAATACAATATTTTTTGAACCACCCTATATAACTAATTTAATTTCACCTTATATTTAAACCATCCTATGTATGCAACTGCTTATGTACCACCTAATATCACATACACGCACGCATACACCGTATACCATATAGAAGAAATCGCCAACGCCGGCATAACAAATTTTCGTTTCGATAAACTAACAGAATATTTTCACCATTTTACCATTTCACGCGACTATAAGCCCCGTAACTTAACTTCGTCTCTAATAGAAACTGACTTCAAATGAATAAAAATGAAAACCATTGCAAACTCCCTGTACGATATACTTTCATGGCATATCTTGACATTAAAACTAGATATTTACTTTCTGAACGATATTTGTGTCATATTTTTTAATGTCTAAGTACTTCTTGGGAAATAACACCACATAAAATTTTGAAGATCTCCCTGTCAAATTCTTTCAATTTGAAAGGAACTTTATGATTATTTGATCTTTAGAAATTTCTGTGCTACCCTATATATTACAAATAAAATTCTCTTAGTTACGTCAGAATTCAAATAATACACATTGTCAAATATTTTAATTTACATCTTAGAATTGTGCCTTTTTTATCCATAGTTTCTTAACCATTGATAACGGGGTCTGACCTAGACCCCGAAACGTTTGGAATATACAGCAGTTTTTCTTTAATGTGGTGTTATTTCCCTAGAAGTACTTAGACATTAGATATTTATGATGAAAATTTGACATTTACATAGATTTTTATAGCTTTTTTGCACATATTTTTCCGATTTTCATGAAAATAGTATGTTTTACATTATAGAAAAAATATACGGAATCAAGCTGGAACATATGTTGCTAGAATAAAATTTATAATATTCATATTGCTTGAGCCTTTTTAGTGAAAACAGTGAAGATCAATTGAAATTCACTGAAATGTAGCCCCTTAGTTATTTTTTCTGATTTTTTGGAAAACCGGAAATCTCATATTATGGACATTTATATGGTACCTTTTGTAATATTTCTAAATAGAATGCAGTTTAAATCATTAAAATTGCTTAAGCCGTTTTAGAATAATCGCTAGTCATACATAAAAAAAGTTGCCGTAACCTCCTCGTTAAAAAGAACTGACTTCAAATGAATCAAATTGAAAACTGTTACAAACACCCTGTACGATCAATAAATACTATTTTATGACATATCTTGGCATTAAATTTTAAATATTTGTGTACAAAATTTATTTGTCGTTTACATTGACATTTATCGTTTTTTTTTTGAACATAGTTTTCCAAATTTTCTGAAAAATGATATATTGTACGTTATAGAATACTATATATGGAATCCAGTCGGAACATATCTTAATTTTTAAGATATTCAAATTGATGGAGCCGTTTAAGAGCAAGCTGTGACAGTTCATTGAACTACAAGCCCTTAATCACTCTTTTGCCCGTTATATACTACCTTGGCAGTCAGTAAGTTTTATTAAATATTCCGGATTCTGAAACCCATTAGATATTTAAATGCGAATTGAACTATTAGAGGCTCGGTGTTGTGCTAAACATTAAACCTTTACCTAGATATCAGAGGTGAGATCTCTGCGTATCACAACTGAGTCTCTAGTGCCTCATTTTTCCGAAATTCCTAAATGTCATTATTCAATATAGATCTGCGTTTATTTACTTACAATTTTTCTATTTTAGGTCTAGCATCTGAAACATCATTTTCATACTTTGTACAAGGAACAAGGGCATTCCAAGGATCTACTGGGTGTACCAGGGTAGGATAAGAGCATTAAAACAAAATTCTAAGGAAGATTCGGAGAATGTTCCGAAGTGTGATAAGACCAAAGTGGGACAGATAGTCATATCTAGTACAAAGGACCACTCAGACAAAACAGAAGGTAATGTGGATACAGACAAATTGAATCTGAAAATTTAGTATGATTCTGTATGCCCTAGGAAGTTACTCTTACATAAAATCCCAGCATGTCCGTAAAGCT
The DNA here is from genome assembly GCA_034190945.1 of Octodonta nipae. Lineage (NCBI taxonomy): Eukaryota > Metazoa > Arthropoda > Insecta > Coleoptera > Chrysomelidae > Octodonta > Octodonta nipae. Next base: position 34,907,381 of record CM067222.1, read on the forward strand.
TGACCTCAAAATCAGGGTCACACTAAGAATCCATTGTAATAAACAAATAAAAACCTATATATCCAGTAATTGGATACATTGCACATGTTTTCACTATGCAACAGGGGTAGGATTAAATAAGCTGAAAAGGCAATATGTTGTATTTCCGGACATGCAAACTGACAGTGTCTGAAAATAAATAGTTATTGAGCTATATGAACAGGCTTAGCTGTGGAAATTGTATGAGATATGCAATTATTTAACGTTGTCTGTCCGTTTAGAGTATTGCATTGCATGTATAAGAACACTCATTCATATGAGCTTCCATTCCCACGTTCAAGGTCAGTGATAAGGTCATTTCAAAGTCAAACTAGAATTATGTCCATAAATAAGCGTATAAAAACCTGTGTATGAACTAAGTAAGTAAGTAACTAGGTGACTAAAACTTATTGTGGCTGTCTAAGTTTAAATTAGACAGGCGGTATTTTAACAATAAAATGTGTATTTATTATGACTATGATTTACGCTTAAAGATCAATTACCTACTTGATGTTATTTTTTTATATTTATAATCCACTTAACTATGTCTTTAAGTAATATCGTGCTTGGATATTTGATATTGTATTGGTGTTTCGCCATGCTTGTAACCATAATATGCTTTAGACTATAGGTAGTGAATCTCAAGTGCTGGAGACATTCTTTTTTATTTAATTAATTAATAGATTCTACTCAGTTTGATCTTGCAATGACATTGATTCTTAGTCTTACTTGCTACTTCAAAGGTACGTTGGAACGTCGGATTTTATGCTCGTGTATGAAAGTGGTTTCATATATGCGAATGCCCTAAAATCACAACGCTAAGCCACTATTTACATACAATACTCTCAACTATGTCACTATTGAACCTTTATTTCTTAAAAATCGGTTATTTTCCGATAATGTGCCTATATTGACTTTTAGTCAAGAAGTACAACATACTAAATTTTTAGCAATTCTTATTTATTTTGCGCGGAGTCATTTACTTTGAATGTCAACGTGACAAAAATGGACAAGCAAATTGGTTCCTTGGATACGAACTCTTTCATCTCTTTGCACAGAAGCCAGCCCACAGTGCTAAAGTTGCCAGTTGTTTTGTCGTACCTAGTCAGCGATTTATTGGTCGTCACTTTATTTAGAACAGAATAAGAATCAAAAATAATGTCAACCTAAGTGGTACAGATTATTTATTATATTGAATTTTATGTGAAAAATTTAATAAACTTGGGCACTCTGTGGTACCAATAAGTACTGCAACCAAATCAACCAAATGAATATCCAAATGTCGATATTGATTTTGCGTTAAAATATTTAGTACATATGTACGAAATACCTAAATATTTATTTTAGATTTCAGTTAATTGAAGGAAGCGCAATTGATCAATTCGTAACCCGATAGTATAATAACTGCTTTGATAGGTTTTGGTTATCCTACACATTTTCTTGTGTGATTTCTATCTTGGTAATCCCAAGGAAATAGTGTTAGACATAGTAGGACTCCCTTTTGTGGCTGAAATTGAACCTAAAAGATACCTGTTAAAGGCTGGTGTGGTGAGATTGCAAAATCTATCATGGCGGTAAAAAATATATTTTCAAAAATCTACTAAACTTTGTACATGGGGGAAATTTGGGGTCGCTGATCACGAATTAACTTTCCAAAATTTAAGATGGAGGACAAAATTTTCCCAAGTCAACCGATTTACTGAAAATTTAGCAATCAGGTGGTTTTAGGGTTGCTGGTTATGATCATATTTTCAGAATTCCAAGTGAGAGGTTGAAGATGGTGGTAGATAGTTGCAACTCTGTTTCGGATCATTGATCCGACGTATTTAATTTCAAATAATTTGACTTCGTTTCTGTAATTAGCAACTACCAAGATCCACTTGTGTCAAATTACAGGAATATCGGTTGAGTTTTTAAATTTGATTTATCCGCCGTCTTGGATTTGCCATCTTGAATTTTGTAATCCCGACTTCGGATTCGAGATCAGCGACCCTAAAAGCCCCCATGTACTAAATTTGGCACAAATTAGTTAATTTTTGAAAATCCTCCCCCATATTGACTTTTTTACCGCCATGATGGATTTTGTCATCTCATCACACCAGCCTTGAACGGGTATCTTTCAGGTTCAATTTCAGCCACAAAACGACACAATAGTTTGCGTATTTTCTGTTCTGAAAGCTTTTTTAGCTTACTGTTGAATTTCTTTCACATTCTGGCGACCATATTGGAGCCGCCATTTTGAATTAGAAATTTCGCCGGTAATTTCTTTTTCAGGTAAACATTTTGATGCCTCAAACGTCAAAATCAAGCCCAATTTTGGGTATGCAGGTGATTCTGTTAACGTGAAACATCCCATATATATATTATATATATATATATATATATATACATATACATATAATACATACTGAAACAAAATAATTCGAAAACTAAAAATTTGTGAATATCCTTTGAACGACTATCAGAGTTTCTGAAGTCATCAATAGTAACCACAGAATAATATATTAGTCTCAGAAAACTGAAAGACAAGGGTTAATTTTGTTGACTAAGAATAACAAAATATAAAATCTCTGTTGCACACAATTCAAGGTGGGCTTGGGGAGATTTGGGGTGATCAACACCCCACCGGAATAAAGAAAAAATTATTCATTCATCACGAAGAGAAACACTGGCAATCCTTACTGTACAAGGGATTATGAATAAAATGTAATTCCTAAGTAAAATCTTTTATTCTGTCAAGTATTTTCCTTAACATATAGAGACCCACCCCCCCAAAAACAAGTTTGGGTACGCCTGTGGCTTGATGTATTTCGTGCACTTATTTACTTTGACTCTGTAGCTTTATTATTCCTGAAATGTCGACCTTTTATCTAAAAGTGAATGTTATGATATTTTCTTACTTTCGAATTAATACGTTTAGGAAATCATTAATTCCTAAACAAATAATCGCACTTACGCACATTTTAGCACATTGCAATTCGTTTGCCTATGTATTGTTAGCAAGTGCATATTATGGATGAAATTCACCATAAAACCGAACCTTAAGAACTTCATGAATATTAAAGTATATGCTCAGAACAAATGTGTTAGAAAGTATAAATTATGTTTTTTTTCTTTCGTGTGGTTGAAAAAATATACATTAGCATAAAATATTACTCGTAGGCGATCCCTACTAGTATACTCATTTAATTGAAAATAGCTAGCTGGCTTGCCGAGGATGCACATGCTATTGACGTAAAGGTTTTTACAAATTGTCTAAAAGTTCTCATTTTGTATAAAAATATATTCTAAATTGTTTCATTTATTATCTAAAGCTTCCCGCTATCTATAAATAAATAAAAATTAATTCCCAGAAGGGGATGTTAAAATTTAATTCTGTTTTGGTAAAATATAGATGCTATAGTTTATTTATAGTTTATTTACGGGATTTTTTATTTCGAGAAATCGCTAATCGCGCGAACAGTTATGAGATCTTGTCAAGCATGCTTTGATAATACCCAAAACCGGAGATTACTAGGTACCGGTCGTCGAAGAGGCACACATGAAGATCGACGTCGAAAACTTATGGCCTTTAGAGGCCGATTTTCCACAACTCGAAATTTTGCTAATGAGTGGGTAGGAGAACAAGGCCATCTTGTAAATGTTCGAACGGTTTACCGCCGTATAAGGTCTTATAGACTGCAGTATTTTCGACCATTTCCCATCTTGTGCTACCTCTGACCGCTAAGAATCGATGGCAACGACTACAATGGTGCAGAGATCGACAACACTGGAATGTGGAATGGCATTAGGGTGAACATGATGACCGAAGGGTTAGAAGACGTCGAGAAGAAAGACGTCAACCTAAATTAGATGTTGAGCGACCTATACACCCAACAGTATGCGTTATGGAATGAGGTGCTATTGCACATGGAAGTAGGTCACCTTTAGCCTTTGCTGAAGGCAACATGACAGCGCAATGTTATGTTCAGAAAGTAGTGGAGTCATATTTACCATACTTTGAGAGAATCATAGTTACAACGCACTGGGGATCTGGGGGGCGGCGTTAATCGACTCATGGAACCCATATTTCAACAAGGTAATGCTAGACTTCATGTTGCTCGAGTTAGTTTAAAATTTCTTGAAGACACCTATGTGAATCTGTTGCCATGGCCGCCTATAGAACATGTTTGGGATATCGTGGATAGAAGGCTTGGAAAGGACCTTTCTTATGGAAAAATGGACTTCCGTCAAACTGTTTGAAATTTTGATATGTTGTAGAAGTTGATGTTCTGAATAAACGAGTCCATGGGCTGATTCTATGACTAGTTTTCGATATACAGGATGTTAAAAATCGTAAATGCCGCATTTATAATATAAGATGTCACATGATAGATGTGTTTTATTTCCGGTTAGTGGAGAAATTGTGATTTGTACATAAATATTTCACAAAACAATTGCAATCAATTTTCCCGGATTTTGGAAAAAAACTTTTTTTTTTTATTACAACGTTAAAAACATAAGATGTTTTTGCACAATTAATATCTCATTAAAGTAATAATTTCTTGGATATGCTTCATATAATATACAGTGTGAGTCTTAAATATAGCTAGAGAAGGCATATATGTTTTTTCCTATTTCACCCTGTACGCACCATTCCTACTGTAATTTGAATAAAACAATATACATATATCTGATCCGTCTCTTGATACTCAATGGGATGTTAAACTCATTGCAAAAACTGTACATATTGAAAAAAGGTAGTTTTTTGTACTACCCTGTAGTTTTAAATTCTCTCCGTCAACTTTGTATTTTATAACATTGTTACGTTAACAAATGTTCAGTGTTTAACTAAGCAGAATATTGTCTAAATTGTATGTCTAGTTTTCGAGATATAGGGTGTTAAACATCGGAAATGTCTCCTTTTTCTTATCAGATTTCTCATAACAGACGTGTATTATTTCAGTATATTGCAGAAAAGATAATTTTCGCATTATTTGACCAAAATATTGAATAAAACAATTATCATTAATTATCTTTGATTACAGTGTGTTTCCTATATATGTATCATGTTTTTTTATGTCAACGATGGATACATAAGATGTAATCGCACAATTAATAAAAAATCAGTTCTTGGACGTGTTGATATATTAAACAGTGAAAGTCGTAGATATAGCTATAGTGGGCATATACCATTTTTTATCATTAATGAGTAACCCTGAATAAACTACAATACTTTTTTTTGTACAATTTTGGCAAACCTGTAGTATTTAGTGTAATGAGTCATAAATTTGAATAATTTAATATAAAAATTCCAGGACTCATTCATGGTTTATACAGATTTACTTATTAATGGAAAAAATAATAGATGCCCATTTTAGCAAGAATTACAACTCACACTGTATAATGGATGAACACGTCCAAATATTAATTTCTTTAACATTATATTAATTAGATCTTCTTATGTATTCAACGTTATAATAAAAAATGAGTTTTCTAAAACACATGTTACATATATGGGAAACACCCTTTAATAAAAAATAATTAATAACAACGTCTTCTGCAATAAACGGAAAGAAAACATATCTATTTTGAGAAATCTGATATAAGGTGATATTTCCAATGTTTAACACTCTATATCTCGAAAATTAGTAATACAATTTTAATAATATTCTGCTCAGTAAAACAATGAGCATTTGTTAACTTAAAAATGTAATAACATACAAAGTTGACGGAGAGAATTTAAAACCCTGGGGTAGTATAAAAAATACATTTTTTAAATCTGTATAGTTTTTGCTATCACTTTAATATCCCGTTGAGTATAAAGAGACGGCTAATATATTTGTTTAATGTCTTAATTAAAATTGCAGCACGAATGGTTCGTACAGGGTGACTCATTAGGTAATAAGAAAAAAATAATATATGCCCTCTCTAGCTATATTTATCGCTCACACTGTATATTATATGAAGCACATCCAAGAAATTATTAGTTTAACGAGATATTAATTGTGCAATAACATCTTCTTATGTTTTCAACGTTGTAATAAAAAAAAGATTTTTTCCAAAATCACATGTTGCGTATTTTTGTAATAATATATAATCCACCAAAACTAATGGCAATTGTTTTATGAAATATTTATGTCCAATGTACAAATCACAATTTCTCCAATAACCGGAAATAAGGCACGTCTATCATTGGAAATCTGATATCAAAAATGCGGCATTTTCGATGTTTAACACTCTGTATCTCGCAAATTAATCATAGAATCTGTTTGAGCCCAGGGACTCATTTTATCAGAACGTCAACCAAAATTTCAAATAATTTCCATAAGAATAAGACATGAAATGTAAATAGGTCGAGATAGTGTTGCTTAAGAAGAAATAAAGTACCTTATTGAATCAATGCCAGTATTTGTTGGGAAGTGTATAGATAACATTACAATATTACATTTACTGGCACTGGCACTGCATTAGAAACCGTAAGAAGTGAACATTTCAATGTGTGTTATTTGTTTTAATATATTTTTAAACAGTTTTTTTTTCATTATAATTTTATTTGAAAGCATAACCCTTTATTTTTAGAAAGCTGCACTAATTTATTTCCAAACAGGACCATTGTCATCGTTTATGAACATGAAAACCCACTACTTACCACTTTTTTGTATTTATTTTCAAAGAATGATAATTAAACGTAGGTATATCATTCGAAAGGACGTAGATGTGCAGAATATAGACTATATAAAGAATCTTTATTGATTTATATTAAAGAACGCAAAATAAAAATAAATTATGCCAGTTACCAACTGAGGGAGAGCCTTTGAGATTTAGGTCGAAAACAGTAAAATAGTTTAAATAATACAAATAAATCGATTTTGTTTATTCAATCCAAAAACAATCTTTTCTATTGATTATTACTCTTACTTTATTACAAAAATGATAGCAACAACAAACATTAAGGTGACCAGAATTTCGGGAATTTTTTCACATCTACAGAAAACTCCTGATAATAACTTTTACGTAAGTTACTCAAACACTAATTAATTAAAGATTCTAAAGCTAACTAACAAATTTGATTTTCGGTGCTCACTACTACTACTTGCATGTTCAAATGGAAGTTGAATAAGTGAATATTTTCGCATGTACAGAAGAATCTTGATGAAATCTTTTATGTAAATTACTCAAACACTACTTATTAAGAAACTGTAAAGCTAATTGATAAATTTGATTTCAAATCCTCACAAGTTGAATATAGAGTGTGTCCCAAATTCGCATCTCTATACAGGGCTCTCGGCTCCTACTATACCTACACCTACAGCGAAGGTTAAATGCTAAGTTGTATGAAAAACTGTTACCAATGTTGATGTAAATGGACCTCAATTCTGTAGATTAATATTTAGTTACCAATCATTTAAGAACTTACATATTAATGTTTTTTGAGACAAATAAATCGTGTCCTCCTTATTTACGTTCTTGTTCTATTGAAAATTGCCTACTTAGAAAAAAATAATAATACGAAATGTGATATTTCGATGATACTAAAATATTCGACATCAGTGGTCTGGAAGTTTTATGCTCGTTCCAAAAATTAAAAAATCCCAATATGGCTGACCATAAGAATAATGAAAGTTCGCGGGCTAACAAAAAAAATATATTTGAGACATGTCTTAAAAAAGTGTTCCAGTAATGTCACATCTTGACTGCTATCAAATTAAGCGTTTTAGATTTACTGGCGAAAAACGAAATCCGTCACTTTTTGGTTTTTGCGGATTATTTTCAAAACCAATTGATCGAGTATAAATCTGAATATATCTGATATCGAATGCACTAAGGTTCCTCTAAACCTTTCCCCCATTTAACCTTTGCTGTAGGTACCATAGGAGCCGAAATCCGTGTATAGAGAAGAGAATTTGGGACACCCTGCATATTAATAATTAGCTAAACTGTGGCACCGATACTATGTACAATGTAATGTAACAGAACATTATGTTCATAACTACTTTATACAATTCTGTTGATGGAAGCAGTCATTCGAAAATCGCTGTATGATCTTTTAACGGGATGTGACCTTTTTAGTTATTTATATTTAATATATGTGCAACTGGAAATTGAATATGTATTGTTAACAAAATAAAACACTCTTTTGCAAGTTTGTTTGATATAAGGTATTTAAATTTAAATAAAAGAGAAGCATTAGTTAATGGAATAATATTGTGAAGTGTAATGGCTGAAGAGTTTTAACTGGAATTTCAGGAAATAGCCCATGTTGATTCCGCAGATAAATTTGACTTATTCCAGTACTATTTTATCATTTGGGTTTCAAAGGAAACCATTCCTTATTATAACTGCATTTAAGACTGGCCCAGATACAAGTTTCAAGGGGGGGGGGCAATATCGTATGTCATGATAGGGGCGATCACGTTCGAAATTTTCCTAGGTAGGGAGAGATGACTTTTCTCTAGTTTTGGATACTATATATTCCTGTAGTATTGCATTTAAAATAGTTCAACTTCAGCTTAAACCCACACTTTGGAGCTCTTGATTGTCAGATTTCGTCGCTGTAGTGGTGAACTGAATGAACTGTTCCGCCACCCCCTCCCTTGGATCCGACCCTCCCTGCATCTGCAATTACAATTAATTATTCACAGAGAAAGATCTTCCAGAAAGTTCGGATTTCATAAGGCAATCAATTTTTACACCTGATCAGTTAAATATAGTTGACTTTAATCTCTTTATGTTTTAAACCACATATTTCCAAAATATATAGTTAATATTTACAAAATGTATAGTTCTGAATTTAATTAATTATATACGAAAAACTTTTTGAATTTTGTTACATCATTCCTAGTTCCAATTTGTCCAATTTAGACCTCAGGCGATACTAACACATATAGATCAACGCATAGTCAGATATATAAGTTGTCAAGTAATCTAAATATAATTGTTAAATAGGGTGGTGATCAAATTCACAGTTTTATTTGTATCCATATCCAATAAAATACTGAATAAAAAATTATGCGTGATTGAATTACTAAATAATTTGCTTTGGCTTATCTTGAAACTACTTCCATACTGGAAAATAACGCACAAGAAATAACAGAAATCTAATCAAATGGGCTCCCAGCCGTTAGGGCATATCTTTTGAACGGTTTGAAGCACAAAACAGTTGTAGACTCTAAAGAGAGGATACTACCTCCTCCTCTAAAACTAACACGAGGAATTATTGCAGAAATATGAAATAAATAGCTTTTACTGTTTTGGAAAATTTTAATAGAAATATTTTATAGCCATATGATGTTCAAAGGATTTAAGTATTACTTTCCACAGATTTTTCACAGCGCATAAACTTATGTTAGTGGTTCTTTAAAGTCTACAACAAAATGAATTATTCAACAGGAACATTTTTTTGACAGAAGAAGCTAACTAACAATCATCAATGGGCGAAAACCCACATGCAATCGTCGAAACAAATTACCAACATCGGTTCTCATTAAGTGTGTGTACTAGTATTATTGATGGTTACTTGTACACCAATCATTAGACATTTTTAAGTGACATGAAATTCAACAGCAAACTCCTTACACCATCACGAAAATAAAATAAAGTTTATTAGCAATCATTGACATAATTTTAACAGCAAACAGGTAGAACTAAATTGAGCATTAATAACCCCAAAATGCAATTTATTTATGCTTGTTTCTTATAGTGTCAAAAGTGATGATTCGATTACAATCTGAAAATTTTTTATTTCTTATCTTTGCTGTAATTAAACTGTAACTGTAATCTCTTTCCGAATGATAGATTATAACTTTTAAATTAATGGTAGTAACGATCTGTATTGTCTGCTAAGTCCATCTTGTAGAATTATATTAGAAAACATTCATAAAAATATTTTGCAGAACGTACTGTATTAACCACTATGGTTCGAGTGGATATCTCAAAATATATTTTGAATCTACAAAAATGCATTCCACTTTGTATGTCTTCAGTTTAGTTACTGTGCCGTAAAATATATCAATAATGCGTGTGAATATTGGAATTAATTAATAGCACTAAACAGTAAAAAGGGAATCATTAATTAAATAAATCAATGAACAAAATGTACAAATGTGTACAGATAAAAGACAGGTAAATGAGAACAAAAAACTTTGAAGGAAAAAATCTATAATAATTAGTGTCCGACCGAAAGTCAGATTAATTCCAAAACCGATTTTTCGGCCTTAGCCTTAATCTTCGTCGAACGACCTAGCCGACGATCTCGGATACGAAGTAGTCCGGAAAGGTCCGAACCTGCAGCCACCCTTCGTGTTGGAAAAAGAGGAAAAGCCTTATGAAAATGCCAAGTGAGATTTTGGCGAAACGTTAGGCGACCATTCCTTTACAGGGACAAAAGCTACATATATATATATATAATATATATATATATATATATATATATATATTATTATATATATATATATATATATATATATATATATATATATTTTATATCACTTCTTTTCAAAATGACTTTTTAAAAAAATTATTTATTATTTAACAAACTTTAATACTTGATAACTTGAGTACAATAATATTAAGACTATGAGTAAGGAAAATCATCTGCGGACTGAAGGTCGTGAATAACAATTTATAATAAATAATGTGCTGACTCTATATAAACTTAAACAATGGAAAGGAAAGAAATTCTGTGAAGTTAAAACAGCAGATGAGCATATTTTAGCTATACGAGACGAAAGTAATATAATATGAAAGATTAAAATGTGAAATGAGATCTGCTACGTGACAATTTGAAAGAAAAGTATAATATTACATTATGAGAAAAAGGTGTTATGTGTTATGAATTACAATGTTATAAAATATAATATAGAATTTATTATTTTAAAGAGTCTATTAAATTTCTATATAACAACTCCATTTATCCCGAAAAAGTTGATGCTATGCTTCAACTTTTCAGACCATTGGTTTGAGTTCATCTTCTTCTATGGGTTCTTGGAGTTGGAGGCTTGGGCGTCTTCTGGGGAAGAATCTGAAGCGTCTGGTTTCGCTTCGACTTCGCATTGGTGGAGGTGATGGCGGGTCATCACTTGTGGTGGCTATGGCTAGTAGTCTGGACTTTCTTCTGCTTTTGCACTTGTAGAAAATGTACAAAAGTATTAATGCGATGATGGAAGTAATGGTTAGAATTGTGAACCAAGATGTATGTTTTTTAATAAACGGCTGGTTTATTAATTTGTCTAATTCGTCGGAATATTGGTTGAGCTTGTGCTGTGCTATGTTGAGGTCGTCGGCGTCGATCTTGTTTAATCTGAGGGGTTTCAGATCTGGAACGTACTTCTTTGGTGGGATGGATTCACAGCAGTTGTAGGGTATTTGAACTGGATGGCTCTTGTATGTAATATTTTGGGAATCATCAATTAACCTTTTTGAATGGATTCGAGTATTGCCGATGAATGCATTGCAGTCTGATTGCAATTGGAGGATTGAATTGGTTGCAATAGTTTTGGTTACAACGTTGTTGCCGCTACACTTTATGGTGATTGGTAGAAGATCGGAAACAGAAATTAGCCATACATTTGAACTGATTTCGTAAACATTGTAGTCTTTGGCATACAGTATCGAAGTTTGGCAAACTTTTGGAAGAAAGGTGGACTGTTTCAAAAGCTGGGCCTCACAGATGGAATCGCTGTCAATAGGATACGGAAGAACATCTGAACATATCCATTGAACTCGGCTTAAGGGCTTGCAATTGTCCAAGTTCCGAAATGTGGTATACAACAATGAATCATCATTCTTCGCGATATATTTAGTTATGGTTGGTAAAATATGATGGAATGTTCGGTCGCGTCCAGAATGGGGATTGGGTATGAACGATAAAGGATAAATGTTTCAGGATTCACTAAAGGAATTTTCAAAACGAAAATTATTTTTGTATCTAACTGAAATGCTTCTAACTCTATAATGTCAATATATTGTGCAATATTATGGGCGTAAATTGATAAAGGTAAATTATTTTTATGCAAAGATTGAGAAACAAGTTGAAGAGATTCGACTAAATCGGCGGGTTTATTATTGAACTGTGTAACATTTTAATACGAGCGAAAGATATTGCTGACAATACATCATTTAGGGCGTCTTGGATAAAGACATAGCTTTCCATTAATGATTCGCATAGGTCTAATGTTTTGACTAATGCTTCGAAAAATGCAAGATCGTCTGAAATGTACATGATAGATTGTTTGATTTTGGCAATGTCCTTATTAACGTTTCTTCGTCTATTTGGAGTTTCTGAACTGTTGCATTGAGTTTTTGATTACAGAAGTCGTTACTGAAATTTGGTTCTTTAGTAAATTTTCAATTTGGTGTTCGTCATGTGTTATCTTGTTGATACAATCATTAAAGTATTCACCATCACTAGCGTCTAAAGTTCCAGTTATTGATTTCCAAATTGTTCCTATACCGTTAATAAGTCCTCGTTTCTGCCTCTTGGAGTTATAAAGTTTAGTGTCTGCGAATATCTCTTGATATTTTAAGTTTACTGTGTCAGATATTTGTTTTAGGAGGTTAATATGAGTTTGTACTTGAGGTTTAAATATTGTCATACGGGTAGTTAAGTTTGAGTGGATAGTATCAATTAAAGTGTTCAAAATGTTGTCATTGTTGGCAATTGCGTCAACGAAAGGGTGAAGATCTTTGTAGACAAGTAGGGTCCATTTATCATTTGATATTTTGACAGTTCCTTCTTCATGAAAGAAGAGTCCTACTGTGTTGTTTATAGGAGTTATTGAAAATTGGGACGTCACGATTGTGAAGAGTCCAAGTAGTCTGAAATAAAGTAATTTCTATTCAAAATACGGTTTCAATCTGTCAAAATTTACTTTTGTAGATTGATTCGTTTCGGGGTTTAGAAGAGTTGCAGAATTTTGGAAAAGTTCAGTTATCTGGAAAGGACCATTAAATTTGTTTTGTGACTTACTTGAAATTTGGGATTCTTTTAAATATACCTTATCGCCTATGTTATAAGTGGGTCGATTTTCGGGTACATGTTGGTCGAAACGTGCTTTGGCTTTTTCTTTTTGTTGTTCGGTTTTGGCTCGCGCTAATTTGTAAAAATATTCCATACGGTTATTAAGATCTCTAACGTACTTGGAAATGAGGTTCTTTTGGTTGTAAAGCGTTTCCGGTGGTCTACTCGAGGTGTGACCAAAAATCAACTCATAAGGAGTGAAACCATGAGTCCTATTTTTGGTGTTGTTATAGCATATGACTGCGTATGGCAGAACATTAAATGGGTGTTCGTTTGGATTTTCGGCGATATTTGCTCGGATCATTTCCGATAGTGTCGCATGGAAGCGTTCAAGGGAACCATTTGATTGTGGATGACTTACACTAGAGAAGGTTAACTTTATTTCGTAGAGTTCACAGAGGTCTTTTACTAATACGTTATCGAACTCACGACCGTAGTCACAGTGAATTCTCAACGGAGTGCCGTAGTGTTGAAAATAAAGGATGAGTGTGTTAACGACAGTTTTTCCCGTTTTATCCTTTATAGGATATGCCTGTGTAAATTCGTTAACTCGTCTCTAATTGTTAGAGCATAATTTCGAGTGGGATATTCAAAGATGTCGATATTGACTCGCTCGAAAGGTGTTTTCGGCGTTTCTGTGATGACTAGAGGGGAACTCAAATTTTTTCGGCATATTTTAACTTTTTGACAAATTTCGCATGACTTGATGAAATTTTCAACGTTTTTTGTCAAACCGTCCAGTTATACTTCTCTTTTATTCGCCTTACTGTTTCATTAATTCCGCGATGCAAATTGTTTTTGCCTTGATGGTAATGTTCTAAAATCTGAGGTATTTCATCCTCTGAGGGTGTAGTTATGACGTTTTGGCATATTTTTAATTTAATGTCTTTGTCTGCAAAGACATAAGAAAAGGTTTCAAGGATTGGGAGTTCTAAGTTGTTTTCGACGTAATATGTGGTTTCAAGATCGAATTTATCTCGTGATTTGTAAATAATGTAGAACAGAAATTGTACGACTATTTCAGGGTCAAATGGCAAGGGGATTATAAGTATTTGCGGTCTTTGACTGATTTACTTGCGAAGGTGTTGATGGAATTGTTTTCGAATGTGATATCTTCTTCGAAAATATCGTCCATGATTCGTTCGTGTAGATCAGTTAACTTGTTTTGCCAGAAAAATGAAATAATTTGTTTATGGGATTTGTCCAGGAGTTGGGAATTAGTAGTTTCGATCTTTGAATAGTCAATTATTGATCTTGTTTTATATAAGTCAACAAATTTATTAAATTCGTTAGTAAGGTGTTCGTCAGTAAGTTCAGGTTCTTGTTCGGGTTCGTCTTCTGAGTCGGTGTCATTGAAGGCATGGATTTTTGACTGAAAATTCGCGATTTGTTGGAAGTGGTTGACTTTAATTCGCGAGAGAGCATCGGCGTTTCTGTTTATCTTGCCTGGTTTATGTTCAATTTTATAATTGTACTCTTCCAGCTTCAGTCGCCATCTGGCAAGTCTACTGCCTGGATCCTTGATCGAGAAAAGCCACGTAAGCGGGCGGTGATCGGTAATTAAAGTAAACTTACGACCAAATAAATAAGGACGGAAGGCTTTCAATGGTGGAATATCTGGTTTCGGCGGCACACAAAGTGCGGGAGGCATAAGCAATCGGAAGGTCTTTTCCAACTGGGCCTTGTGAAAGGACTGCACCAATCGCGAAAGCGCTGGCGTCTGTGGTGAGAAGAAAAGGTTCTTCAAAATAAGGATGGGGTCTGAGATGAGAGCTTTCTTTAAATCATTGAATGCTGCCTTACAATCGGAATCAAAGAAGAATTTAGTGTCTTTTTGAAGCAGTTTTGTTAAAGGTTTGGACACTTTAGCGAAATTGGGAATAAATCTTCTATAGTATCCGGCCAATCCTAAGAAAGATTTGATGTCTTTCGGGTTCTTTGGCTCTGGGAAGTTTTGGATACAACTGATTTTTCGGGGTTCGGTTTTACACCTTGTTGCGTAATTAGATGACCAAGATACGCTACCTCTTTTCTTAAGAACTCACATTTGTCGGGTTGAATCTTAAGATTTGATGTGCGAAGACGTTTGAAGACTTCGGTCAACCGGGAAATGTGTTCGTGAATCGTTGGGGAGTATACTATGATGTCGTCCATGTATACTAGACAACGTTCATTTTGTATTCCGAGGAGGATGTTGTCCATGACACGTTGGAATGTGGACGGGGCGTTCTTTAAACCGAACGGCATACGAACAAACTCGTAATGGCCGTTTTCGACTGAAAATGCTGTCTTGGGAATGTCTTTAGAATCGATCTCTATCTGATGAAAACGGAGGCGAGATCTAAAGTCGAGAAATATTGGCATTTGCCAAGTTGATCTAAAAGATCGGAGATGTTTGGCAAGGGGTATTTGTCGTCGACTGTGACTTCATTCAGTTTCCTGTAGTCAATGACGACACGCCATTTTTGTTTGCCTGAGGCGTCTAATTTTTTTGGGAACAACCCAAACTGGGGAAGACCAAGGGGAGATAGAATGACGATCAAGCATTTTACTGACTTGTTCTTTAACCTCTTCTTTTATGGACCTGCGGGTACCGATAAGATTTGGTATAGATGGGTCTGGAGTTATTTGTCTCGATCGAATGTTTGATTTCGTTCGTAAAAGATAATGCGTCGCCTTCTAAGAAAAATATGTCTTGAAAGTCTAGACAAAGGCTCGTAATCATATCTTCTTCTTCAACGTTTAAGTGATCTGTCCTGAGTTGTTGTCGAATTAATAAGTTTCTGTCAATTGGTTCAGAGTCATAAGAGTTGTTAAAATTGAAGCAGGGTTGTGTTTGAGTAAGGGGTTCTATAGTGAAGTTGTCGAAATTAATTGTTTTTGGGATGGCGTTGGCGTTTATAACTGAAGTGAGGAATTCGCCATTTTGGTTTACATATACCAAGGAATTGGGTAATCTGACTTTTTCTTTTTCTATAGTATGTAGAACAGCGTCGGTATTAGCAAGGTGACATCGCAGTTTACATACTTTTTCGGTGCGGGGTTCTATAGAAATATAGTTCGGAAAATTATTGGGTTTTTGTGTGTTGGGAATTGTTGGAGATGCGATATCTGAAGAAGGCAAGGTAGGGACCTTGTGAAGAGCGATATCTTTAAAATTTGTTCTAAGTTGCTTAGATTTTAAGTCTATTACGCATTCGTAATGTTCCAAAAAATCTAAACCTAAAATGCCATCAAAGTCGATGTCAAGATAACAAATAAAAAACTTGTGGGGGTTACCAGGAGCAAATGGTACAAGGGTTGACTGGGAAATTGAAATTTTTTGATCAGTGATGCCCTGAATAATTACATGTTCTTGGAATCTTTGGGGAAAGTTTTTGACAGTTTGCTCTTTGAAAATTGAAATTCCTGCGCCTGTATCTATAAGCAATTTGTATTGACCAGTAGCGTCGTTTATGTAGTATAAGTTTTTGGGGTTGACAGTGTGAAGAGTCGTTACAGGAACGTTTGTTCGGGAAGTTTACGTTCGGATTCATGTCGTCTAAATTCATTGTTTGTATTTGTGATGTGATGTTGGTTGTTATGTCCGGTGGATGAACTGGATTTGGGAGAGAAAGAAAATCCTGGTAGTTTTGATTTTCTAGTGGGTGTAAATCATCAGTTTGTTCGCCGAAGTTATCAGCAGTATGATAACTGTTATTTCCTGTGTCGTATGAATAACTATTATCTGTATAATAGTCATAATTTCTTTGATTATCAGCTGTATGATAATCCTCATATGGGTGATTATTAGCTGTATAATAATCGTTGTAATCATCGAAAGAATTTGTGCAACTTAAATGATGTGCCCTGTTTGGATTCTGGTGGAAATTAGGGTTCTTTTGAATCACTGACTGACGAGGTTGTTGCATATTTTGTTGGAATTGTCTTGATTGATTAGGAGGATATTGATTTGGTCTAAAAGGTGACTGATTTTGCCTGAAAGTTGGCTGATTCTGCCGAAATTGTGGGGTCTGATTTTGCCGAAATTGTGGAGGTTGATTTTGCCGAAATTGTGGAGGCTGATTTTGGGACCGTTATTAGCGAAAGGGTTTGGTCTCATGTAATTGTTGTTACCGTTATTGTTATTGTAAACGGGTGCTTGGTAATTTTGGGAACGACATTCGGAGGTGATGTGTCCGAATCTACCGCAAGATAAGCACTTATTATTTGGAGGATTAATCCTTCGGAACGATTGGTTGGGCCTCGGGGAATTTGTTTTGTAGTTTTCTGATTCTCAAAGTACGATAACTGGAGTTCGCGTCTGATTCTTACATTGGCTTCTAAAAGGTCTTTTGGATTGCCGGCACGGATGATTTGTCCGAGACGCGGTTCTAACCCGGTTAGAAGGGTGTTAAGCGCCACCTAGTGTCTATTAGACTTGTTTGTGCGACCTTTTGGTCTGCGTTTAAATTGGATGCCTTTTGAATATTGGCGTGCATTTTTTGCTGTTAGGACTTGTAGTCGGTTGTAGAAAGTAAGTGGTGACTCGTTAGATAGTTGCTGAAGTCGTTGTAGATCTTGTATCAGGGACGTCAAATCCCTGGAATCTCCGAAATGAAGATTCAACAGTTGTTTTAATTCTAAATAAGACGCGGGGCTACGCGAATTTATTAGTTGGGCCGCTCTGCCTTTTAATTTATTTTTGATGTGGATAAGTAAAAGGTATCTTTGATCGCCCGTCGACATGTTGTAAGCACAGTCGCACGCATTAATAAATGTTCCAAGGAGATCTGATCTCCTTCGAACTCTGGGACGATAGAGAATATTTCGGATAGCCGATAGGGCTCGGGTTCAGAGCCGTCTCTGGGAGATTGTTGTGCCATTTTTTCAAGCAAAAAAAAATAAAATTTGTTCAAAATAAATGTATAAATCGGTTAATATGCAATAAATTTTCAAATCGTTACAAAACATAAAAACAGAATGGAGGAAAATAGTTAGTGTGCACTGTTTGCAAACAAAATATGGTAAATGGTAAAAATAAAATAAATCAAGAAATTCAAAAATATAAGGTACACAAATAAAATTGGTATGGTTAAAAATATGGTTCGGGTTTTTTGGTCGTCCGAACAGAGAAAAAAAAAAAAATAAAATCAAAATTATTGGTAAAATTAAAATTGCGAGATGATTCCTGTTTGTACTCACATTAAATGAAACATCGATGCTGCCGTGTTCTGTAGTTGTAGTTAGTTGCCTTGTTCTACGGTTACAGTTGGGACGTCTCGAGAGGTTCTTTCTTCCTTCAAAGGATTGGAATCCACCGCTACCAGTTAAGCTTTTCTTCTAACGCCGGTTCTAGCAGCGTAATGGAATCCTACTGACTGCGCCACTTTTTATATCACTTCTTTTCAAAATGACTTTTTAAAAAAAATTATTTATTATTTAACAAACTTTAATACTTGATAACTTGAGTACAATAATATTAAGACTATGAGTAAGGAAAATCATCTGCCGGACTGAAGGTCGTGAATAACAATTTATAATAAATAATGTGCTGACTCTATATAAACTTAAACAATGGAAAGGAAAGAAATTCTGTGAAGTTAAAACAGCAGATGAGCATATTTTAGCTATACGAGACGAAAGTAATATAATATGAAAGATTAAAATGTGAAATGAGATCTGCTACGTGACAATTTGAAAGAAAAGTATAATATTACATTATGAGAAAAAGGTGTTATGTGTTATGAATTACAATGTTATAAAATATAATATAGAATTTATTATTTTAAAGAGTCTATTAAATTTCTATATAACATATATATATATGCAAGTCGTTGCAAGCTACGCTATAATAAATTTAATTCTAACATTTTTGCAAACACTTTGTATAACTATAATTCCGCTCCACCTTATATATGCAACTTTGTATAGGCTACCAAATAAAACATATTTTAAATCACACTGTTTAACTATAATTTCACACCACCGTATTTTTAAACTACCCTGTATATGCATTTGTTTATTGTGACCTATTGCTTTTTTTTGAACCACCATGTATAATTATGATTCTAGTACATACTATATTGCAAACAACCCTGCAAATGCTAATAAGCTACCCTATAGGTAAAACATTCTATTAACATTTTTTGGCTACCTGCATAATAATACTTTTACTCCGCCATGTATGTCAGCTATCATTAATTTCCAACTGTTTATGGGGTACCCTACACAATTATTTTTTCTCGCTTTTTTCTAACCATACTATAATTCCATTTGACTCTATATTTTAACTATCCTGCATAACAACTCTTATGGACCATCTAACATATTTTAAACGACCCTGTATAATTATAATTTTACACCACCAATTCATATTATATGCATCAAATTAACATGCGAAATCATGAATTTTAATCATCCAAAAATTGCCTACCGTGCCAATTTTTTCACCTTGAAAACTTGAAATGACTAGCTATAAAAATATAATGCTAGGAAAATATGACGTAGGCATAAAAAAGTTATATGTTCCGAACATACAAATAGAATATTATAAGACCAATACATCCTATATTGCAACCACCCTGTTAATGCAAATGCTAATAAGCTACCCTGTAGGTATAACATTCTATTAATTTTTTTAGCGACCTTGCATAACAATACTTTTACTCCGCTCTGTATGTCAGCTATCATTTAATTTCCAACTGCTTATGGTGTACCCTATAAAATTATTTTTTCTCGCTTCTTTCTAACCATACTATGATTCCATTTGACACTATATTTTAACCATCCTGCATAGCAACTCTTATAGACCAGCTAACATATTTTGAACGACCCTGTATAATTATAATTTAACATCACCAATTCATATTATATGCAACAACTTAACATGCGAAATCATGAGATCTTACTAACAGCCTACCGTGCGAATTTTTTCACCATAAAAACTTGAAATGTCCAGCTATAAAAATATAATTCTAGGAAAATATGAGGGATGCATAAAATAGTTAAATATTCGGAACATACAAATACAATTTGTATTGAAAGAATGTTTACAAGAAACAGTTTCACTCTCAAATAGGTCACCAAATCACCCTGTATTGAAAGATTTTTTTATAACAGGAGTCTCACTCTTACGTAGGATACCAAAACACCCAATATTGAACGCTTTGAAATTACAAAGCAGTCGCCTTGATTGTCACAAACTGTCACTAAATTTATTTCCTCAGTTAAACGATTTTCGTTGGGACACCCTGCAAAAATATTCTTGTTGAAATTGAATGAGGTAACAGAACATAACAGAACAGCCACCTATAACAGTGTAAGTAATGCAATTTTCATATATCTAGAGGGAAATTCTTATTTATACACTCTGAAAGGAACACAGTAATTTATCAAGTCTTTCAGAACAACGTGTCACAGTTTACTATTCATTTCAGTTGGTTTTGTTATCCATATATTAAGTGTAAAATTTTATATTTCAGTTTTTGGTATAAGAAAATAAAAAAAAAGAGTAGATAAATACTATGTTCCTTTCAGATTTTTAAAAAATAATTTGTCTCAAATTGGGAGCATTATAAACATCTCGTAAAATAAAATGTTCTCGAATAAACTATATTTTCTAGAAACCAGCAAAGCCAGGATTATTTGATTTTTTAAATAAAATTTTCTACTGAGTTTCAAATCTCTAACATTTTTTTCCAAAACAACGATGTACGATTGAAAAATTATGAAAGAAATTTACTTTAGATTTTTTTCATTGTGTAACTGAAAATCTCAACAACGGTAAAATTTAAAATTGGAACTTTAAACATTGCTTAATGAAGAATTGCAAATTTGTTAACAAAACTTTTGCTCTGATATACGATGTTCCTACATCAAGAAAAAAATAGGCAAAACTTTTTGAAATTAAATAGTGCTAAGTGACCTACCCTAATACGTTTTGGAGTTTTACGATATCGATTCCACTGTCCTCGGCACGCAACTTGCGCTCCTTCTTACAAATTTGTTCATTTCCAGGGTCTGATAGAAACCTTCGGCTTCGGCCAAACCTTCGGCTGATTTTTGGCCGAATCCGAAATTGAAGCCGAAGCAGAAGGTACCCGAAGCCGAAGTCGAATGTTCGGACGGATCTTAATAATAATACAATTCATAATAATTCATCTTGTGCCTCCCACCCCCTCATAAAAAACCCGGATCCGGCCATGTGCCTTGACAGCTATGTTAGGTGCACCACTGACTGTATGCCGCATATCTCTTTAATGCAATATTTCCTACCAATTTTCTGACATTATGACGAAAATTCAAGATTGTCCAATTAAAGTGCATATGATCTTTCCAAATATCTTTAATATATCCCGATCGGACTAGCTTACTTAATATGGTTCGCGTTGCAAAATATCTCTCTGAATTTCTAAAATTGTAATCCTTCAAGTACTACTTATTCGATAGTATGCATCTTGAGCCCGTATAAAATTAACAATATAAACGATCATATAACGAAAATTAATGTTTCGCTTTTAGTTAGAAGAAAATAACGAATTTTTGAAAAATAAACCTCTTTTTACTTGTTTTTCAGACTACTCCTGATGAAAAATGTTCCAGTCAGAGCACGTAATGGAGAATTCATATCACATGAACATTTCTTACAATCCTTGTAAGGTCGAGAAGGAACACTGTAGTTTCCCCCTACTAGTTTTGACTACTTTCGCCCTGGGGTCACTTAAAAGAGTGGTTTTTGCCGATTGCGAAAACGTTAATAAATAGCATCTTGCCAAACTATAAGAAATACTACAGAAATCGAAAATATGTGTTAGTCGATGCGAGGAAAGGTTGAAGCTTACATATGTGTGAGTGGAGGAAACAATTTTTTTTGTAAATAATTTGGGTTTATTTTATTTATTCCTTTTTGTAAGCTCATTGTTGTTTTTAGGATTTTGAATTGTAATCGTTTCTTTATTGGAAATTTAAGCAACTGGTTTTTTGTGGTTTTACTGACAAACGAAGTTTCCAGCGCGAGTAACGGGTATATTAAAAATAATAAAAACATGTGTACTTACTGTCGTAATATGAAGATTTTCTCTTAACATCACCAAGGATTATGTCTTAGGCATCGGTATTCAATTCCATAAAATGTATGTTTTCCCTTCATTGATGTATTACTATTATTTTTATTAATCGTTTTCACATAAATAACTTTATGGTAACTAGTGGTCTCCCAGTGGTCGAAATTCGTGAATGTATATTTTTGTAAGAAACAGAGTTGTGGAGAAATCGGAGAAGTAGATGTAATGACCAAAATTGTTCACATATATTGACAAATCTATTGAAATAAACAGAAAATAAAAATGTAATCAAATATCGGTATTCGAAATATTTTTGACAAATGAATAACCCCCAAATTTTTGGGTGGAACCGCTCCTGGCAAAATATTCGATATAATAACTGGAAGATTGTTATTTGCAACCTAAAAGTTTTCGTCATTTGCGGTTTCAATCAAGTTCAGGAATATTAAAGAAAAGAGAGGACCAACAACCCTAGAACTTTAATATTTAATACATTCTCTATTGGCCGCCGTCTGATAATTCTTTACACAACACCTTCGGCAAGGTTGTGATAATAATATAGGTATTAATTAAATAATTAAATTCACATTAAAAATAGAATATTTAATATGAAAGTTACTGCAACGCGTCCGAAAAATCACTACCACTAAACAATAGCAACGCTTGCATGCCACTTCCAGAAGTACATGCTCTAAGTATATAACAGCATCTAACGATGGGTTTCTCCACATACAATTACTAAATGTTTTTGAGTTTTGACGGTCTGGTTGTCAATCGTTTGGAATTGACAGTATGAACGTAAATTTTTTGTTATATTTTATTTAATGAATGAACCAATATTATAAATTAATATTAGCATTCTGCACCGAAGGTCGTCAGTTGCTACTAAACAAAACAAAAATGAAGAAAATCGGATGAGAGACAGAGGAGAAAATGGTACCTAATCGTTTTGTCTTTGCCTATTTATATATAGAATATTATTTCAAGTATAGATTCATCGAGTGCACACCGTGCACTCCACACACCGTGATTTCTGTTAGATAGTTGTTTTCTCCTCCAACTCAGCTGTTTCTAGGTACTATAGCTGCCTCCACGTCGGTACGCCTATGAACAACATTAACGGAAAAAATCGTGAAAAAACAAGAGATTAAATATGCTCAAAAATTATTGCGATTCTAAAAAAATAATCCGAACGAACGCTACTGGAAGAAATAAAAATAATTTGCTCAAGTGCGAGTTGGACTCGCATACTTAGGGTTCCGTACCACCTTCAAGATTCGAATATTCCAGTTTCAGACAAGCAGGGAATGAGTGCATTTTCTTATACTTACCCTTATATCTTTTAAAGGAACCGTTTTAAATTTATAAAAAATATACACTTTGATTTTCCAAAAATAGACTTTTTATTTTATCTGCTTTAGGATTCGCTTGATTTTTACAATATATATGTATTAGATTTTCTAATTTGGCCCCCAAAAAGTAACATTAGAGTTTTATTTTACTAATAAACTTTCAGAAATGCCTTTTATAATCTACTGTCTGAGTTTTGAGGCTCTGTAGATTGGAAGAAAAACGGCAAAATAGGTCAAAGTTTAAATTATAAATTATTAAATCTGTTATTCAAATTATTTAAAAATATAAATAAAATATATTTTTCAAATTTTAAATAGTGTAGTTTCTAAAGTGGGAATTAAGTCGATCTTTAATATTTTTAATATCTTTTATACAAATGATTTAAAAATATGTAAATATGTTATATTTGTAATTCACATAATGAGCCTTTTATCTGATATATTACATGATGCGTTTGAAAATTGAATCTTTATTTTCCATTTAATTGTATAATTTTTCCCTAAAATTACTATGGGGGTTTTCTAGTAATTTATTTTCAGTCTTTTCATATTTTACCTATAAATAAAAAAAATGAGGTCTTAGAGTTTGGGGAATAACGGGGAGAATGGGTAATTCTTTTAAAATATTTTTTTAATATATTTTAACATATTCATTTAAAAAAAATTAAAAAAATATATTTGTACCTATTCGTCATAATGAGCCCTGGGATTTGATATATTACATGACCCGTTAGAAACAATTATAATTTTTCATTTTCTATTTAATTCTATAATTTGCCCCCCAAAATGAATATTATTGGTTTCTTCTTATTTTTCCAGTAAAGTTCAGGTGAGGGGCTATACTTCCAGTTTTTCAAAATTTTTCAGCTTATGGTTTCGGAGATAAGGGGGGAATTGGTAAAATTTTTTATATTTTTGTTAATATCTTTTAATTAATTTATTTTATAAATATGGAAAAAATATATTTGTTTTCTTCATCATGAGCCCTTTTATTTGATATATGACATGCTGGGTTAGAAACAATTTTAATTTTATATTTTCCATTTAATTCTATAATTTGCCCCCCAAAAAAAATATTAGGGGTTTTTCCTTATTTTTCCACTAAAGTTCAGGTGAGGGGCTATACCTCCATTTTTTCAAAATTTTCGAGCTTATGGTTTCGGTGATAAGGGGGGGGGAATGGGTAATTTTTTATATATTTTTCTTAATATCTTTTAATTAATTTATTTTAAAAATATGAAAAAAAATATATTTGTTTGATGAGTTAGAAACAATTTTAATTTTCCACTTAATTCTATAATTTGCCCCCCCAAATAAATATTAGGGGTTTCACCCTAATTTTCCAGTAAAGTTCAGGTGAGGGGCTATTCCTCCATTTTTTTTCAAAAGTTTCCAGCTTATGGTTTCGGAGATAAGGGGGGGGGAATTGGTAAATTTTTTTATATTTTTGTTAATATCTTTTAATTTATTTATTTTAAAATTTTGAAAAAAATATATTTGTTTTCGTCGTCATTAGCCCTCTCATTTGATATATAACATGATGAGTTAGAAATAATTTTAATTTTATATTTTCCGTTTAATTCTGTAATTGGCCCCCCAAAATTAAAAGTAGAGGTTTCTCCTTATTTTTCCAGTAAACTTCAGGTCAGAACCTATAAACCAATTTTTTTTCCAAAACTATACGTTTTATAGTTTCGGAGATAAGGGGGGGGGAATGGGTAAATTTTGGTATATTTTCGTTAATATCTTTTTAAATATATTTTTTTTAAATATGAAAAAAATACATTTGTGTTCCTCAGAATGAGACCTTTCATTTGATATGTTACATGATGCGTTTGAAAATTTTTTTGTTTTTCAATTTTTATTTAATTCTATAATTTGCCCCCCAAAATTATTATTAATGGTTTCTGATTAATTTTCCTGTAAAGTTCGGGCAACGCTCTATATTTCCTATTTTTTCAATATTTTAGGCTCAGTAGATTCGGAGATTAGGGGGGGAACGGTCGATTTTTTTAGTTTTTCCCCCCAAAAGTACCCGTAAAATCATTTTTTTTTTCTTTTACGATATGTAATCCTGATCGGGTCACCAAACTATACATTGATACCAAATTTCAACCTCTTCCGTCCAGTAGTTTAGGAGAAAATGGCTGTGATGTGACAGAGGCAGAAATCCTGAGTGATATTATAAGGGTATCCGTATATTGTATATACGGAACCCTAAAAACATATTTTACATCAGAAAGTGCTTCTTGATACATTAAATATTTTTTTGAAAAACTGCAGCACAGTGTATCTCCAAAGTTATGACATTTACGAGATATGTTTTTTTCTTAATCTCAACAAGGATTTTTTGAGTATCAGCATTCAATTAAGAAACACCCTAATTGTATGTCCCCACAGGTTGTCTCAACTTTGATTCTAAACTAAATATTTTGATGTTGTCATTTACGAAATACCTGACATAATTAATAGTAGAACAAAACCAACATCAACATGAACTACGGATAAAACCTGACTAATTGGAATTCTTGCAGATGCTTTTTTGTTTTTGTATGAAATAACCTCAAAAAGTCATTAACATTTTAGTATTTTGCCTTGTATATGAAATCTACCCGTGAAATCGTACAATGTTTTAGAGGATTTAAAAAACCTACAACATAAGCTACTAAACGCTGAAATTTGTTAATTCGTTTCTTACATAATGAATCAAACTCAAAATTACAAAAAAATATTTATATATTTTTTTCTATTCTATAATTAAAGCATTGTTATTACCCGAAAATAACATACCCAATCTATTTTCTAAAAAGAAGAATTGAAGCTGAGGTAGTTTTTGGTAAGTTTCAGTTAAACCTATGGAGGAAACTTTTGTTTAAAGAGCCTTATTAATTAGATTTTTGGATGACAATTTTGATTATAAATAAACAAACGTCAGAAAACAGAAGAATAAATCTATGCTCCCTCATCTTAATTTTTCAAAATTTTGAGTAAAATTACATATAATTACTGAAAACACAATTAAAAAAGTAAAATAATATTATTTTAAATTAAAAAAAAAACGAAAATAAGCCTTCTGCGTTAAAGGACCTTTTAATATACAAATAAATAGCTTTTAATTTTAAAGAACTTATACGAAATGTATATATTTTATCTACAAACGTAGATCTTCTCATAGATACCTAATATATTTTCTAAAAATGGACACAGATACAAGGCACTCTAGACTTTGCAATATAACAATTAAGCAGGAGGAATTTAAGACGATTTCTCTAAAAGAGTCTTACAGTTACAATCCCTTGATGATGGATCTAATATCCTCCAGACACCGTTCGAACGTAGAAGGGTTGCTCTAATCAGCCATAATTTTCATACTTTGCAGTTTAAAGAAGTTTGCAGTTCTTAGGATTAGGTATGCAGTTCAGCAAATATCAATAAGGTTTTATGTAAAATCAATAGGTTCCTTGGTGTTAATCTGTATATATTTTCAGTAAGGTTAATTGCGCTGGTTATAACATTTAATTTTTAAAGTTACGAGATTTTTAAAAAATTATTATTGATAAATACTAATTAATGATACATAATAATAATGCCATTACCTATATTTACATGTTTTTGAAATTTTAATGAATAATTTACAACGGAAAAAACTTTTACAACAGCCTACACTATTTGAATATTAAAAATAATTTCCATTATCATCATTAAAATCAGTGACTACATGGAGTTTTTGTATTCTATTTTGCTAAATTTATACCATACATCCATTATTATGCTATCACTATAAACATGCAGGGCTCCAAATTGACCAAATATCATCAGTTTCTATAGGCATTTATGCTGAAAATCTTGAAAAATTGAGATACGGAGTATTTAGATTAATCTTCCTACCTTCTAACCCTGGTTAAGTTATAATGATCGGGTCGTCCAGTGAGGGATATGGCCTTTTAACAAAAAAGGTTTTTCACAGGTTTAGCTGAAATTCGTTTTGTACTTTTTTCATTTCTCTACATCATTGCCCACAGAAGCAGTTTCACGAGTAGATTTAGTGTAAACAGCGGAAAACTAAACTCTAAATATTGTTTCAGGTTAATTTGCTAAAAAAACAAAAAGGCATTGATAAAAAATGTTGGATTTTATGACAATTAGTCATGTTGTATTATTTGAACACACTGATGTTGGTTTTGTTCTACTATTAGGTAATTTTGTCACCATTATTTCTTTTTTCTGTCAGTGACCTGAGATAACAACGAAAAGTCGCTTATATCATTCTTATAAGTATAATATTCACAATTGGCCTGTGACAACTTCAATAGAGAATTTTGATAATTATCACTTACATACCAGACTTCTGTCAATATCCGATCAACTACATTTATGCAGAAATAATAAGAATAATAATGATACTAAACGATTATTATTCTATTAATCGATATTTAATATATAAATGCTACATGAAACCTAATTCATTGGTTCTGCATAATTTTCTTTACAGACTCGAACGTATAATTTCCATCATCATCAATCTGACGTTAATTGTTAGCCCAGCTTCCGAAGGAAAACCGCTTCCCACGATATTTTCCTATAGCCATTTTTATAAGAGTTAGTCCTTCCTCGGTTTACTCTTATTTTTCCATCTTCGATTCTAAAAGACATGTAATCACATCACGATCATACACAAGAACAACGCAGTCGGAATAATGAAGAAGTATCTTCCTATGGCATTGCAATTCTGATTGATTCCGAGTTTGCATTTTCAATTATAAGGCACTATAGATTACATTCACGATAATATTGGTTTCAATCTAGTCAGGGTTTGACTTTTCAACGGTCATCTTGGCATATCAAAGTTTATGGACTCGATGTAATTACCAACTTCTTTATTTATCAAACAAGGGAATAATTATTTATAGTGGATAACGTGATTCATTAGTGCGCGAAAAAATCTTTATAATACGTTAAGAAGACTGAACATGTCATTTTCAAAACTTAGTGATTTAAGGTATATATTTATGTATTTATTTATTTCGAAACGAAAAAAAAATTAATAGAAATGATAAAAGCTAAATTAAACTAATTAATTAAAAATTAAAACCAAAACTATTTCTGCAGATCACAATGTCTACATTATTTTATTTGAACATGTTAGGCCTGTTCTATTACTAATAAAAACTATTAATAATTCACAGAAGATTAACTACAAAGATTTTCGTTTAGTTACTATATTATCCACTGCATTTGTTCTTGACTTTGTTTTGATTAACATTGTAAATGAAATTGATATTATAGTACTAATTAAAGCACTTTTATTCACCCACTTCCAAAATGGAGAAGGTTACCAATTCAGAGGTTTTTTTTGCATATATGTTACCTGACTTCTCCTGTTGTGAACATGTTAGAATAATTTCTTTTCTATATTGGTGAATTTTCAAATTTGAGAATAGAATTCTATTCGCAAAAAGATGAAATTTTTGAATGGACACATACCTGCGTGGAAATCGACAAATATACCTAATATATGGGTAAATTTCTCCAAAACCACTTATCGAGTGTATAGTTTTAAACTAGTAAGGAAGATTCCGAGCTGGTCTCATATATTCTTCTGTGAGTTGTAATATGCATTTTTTTAAAATCACCGAAAAATATTCCTTATTCCGATTCAATATTCCTATAAAAAAATACCATCGAAGTGAAGTCACAGAAATATTCCAACGTAATAGTACCGAAACTGTAGGTACTAACAGTTTTAAGAGTCAATTTGAAGTATATTGTTACGAGAATTCATCCGACAGCTGGTGCAATCGGCCATCAACCAATTCATTGAAGGGACATTATTCCGATAAATTCTGGGAACCCGAAATGTTTGTCTCTCAACAGGCGGTCGCTGCCGTTACTGGGAATTCCCTTAAAGCTTCCAGAACATGAAAGAGTTAAAATATATAAATAAGAAGAGCTGGTGATAGGAGGCATTCAGTTTTCGTCGGTCGTATTGAATACTTAAGTAGATATAAATTGTAAATAGTTGTGTAAAAGTAGTGGAAATAAATTAGAGTGAGTTGAACTGTGTTTTTAAATAAATCCAAGAACTGAACAGAACCCGAGTGTGAAAATATAAACATTACAATATGAACATCCGTAATGTTGGGGATTTTGGTCTTACCTGGTCTATCTATCCAAAATCTATCTACCTATCCAAAATAAAAAATACAAACTACTAGAGTTAAGAAAACTAAAAAGTTGATTCTTTTAAATTATTTTAAATTCATTTCTGATTGATGATTGATATAGAGCAATTAAAAAAAACAAATTGCAGATAACTTAAAAATTAATAATTTAATACTCCTGGGAAAATACTTGTGAAAATGGAGGACTAAGAACATACGTATTCTCATATACTTGATACTACTAATATACCGCTACTGTTAGCGAAATCTAGAGAAAGGCGAAATCATCACAGTGCAAACATACGCATCTCTGTCTCTTTTTAGTCTACCGCCAAGTTTTGTATGTATAAAACAAGGGGGCTTTTCTATCCAACCAACCAAATATCTCCAACGATTGCGACCAATGAGTCAAGTACAATAAATTCTGTACACACAACTACTACAAACTACAAACACGGTTAGATGACTTACTAAAAGAACCCTACAATATTAAAAAGAAAATATATTATTCAAGAAATACGAAGAACGTTGAGAGCAGTGGCGGATCCAGGAAAGCTAAGTGGCTCAAGCTCCAAGCATCTATGACAAATCTCAAAGTGAGCTTTATAACTATTATTCTAGTTAAACTTTTGATCTATCATTAGACTGTATAAATAAATAAACTCATAAAATGATCCACCTTGGATTAGAACTTATTTAATTAATGCAATTTAAAATAAATATTCTTGGAAAGTAATATAGATATACTCTACACAACAAGTAAAAAACATGAGGTCGATCAAACAGAGGGTGACGTTCTACCTGCATAAAAATTAACAGTTGCCGATTCATAAAACCATACCAAAACACAAACAACTTCAAAAGTCCAAACATTTGGTAGATATGCTGGACACGAGAATGGTATTGACATTCGCAGAAAAATTCATACAAATAGTTCCCAATAAAACTAAGTGAAATACAAAGTACCAAATAAGAGCGGTATGTGTAAAAAAATATATCTTACAAGGTGATTATTAGTGAATCCGAGAGTTCTGTTTTTTTAAGGAATGCAAAAATAAGTTGCCTGCAAACGTCAGAGTATTACAAAAAAACAACTCGCTGACAAGTTTATATCATATCTAGAGTAAACAAATCTACATCCAAAATTAATTTGATTGGAGATTATGATGTTTAACCTAAACTTGAGAATAACAGTAATGTTCAACCAAACTCAGATAAATGCTGACGGAAGTCGAGCGATATTGCCAAGGTAGACATCTAACGTTATTCAACAGCTATGGTGATAACAGCTCCAAATGAACCTCTTACTAGCAAAGATATTTTCCCTAATGTGAAGAAGGCTGTTAATCCTGCAATATATTAACTATTCGTCTTTGGCCAATGGGTGTATACATGAATTTCGAAACTGATTGGGTCCCAGTTTATACTTTAGGCAATTCGAAAGGGGATTTGCCACCATTGTCGCACATTTATATCGGCAAACCACTGCAAAACTGCCGTTTCACTGTAATCAAGATCGTAAAAGGGCATTTTGACAACAGAGCCTGAGTGGGCCAACAAATACATCCTGATCGCATAAGAATTGTTTATAGAAAGCTGAGTTAGCAAATTTTCAAATTGAGCCGTGTAAATAGGAAAGTATGACTTATAAAACATTAAAAAATGTATATATAACCGACTTCCACCTATAACTAAAAAGCTGAACATATTTATAATAAAATACAACCCTAGCAAATAAATAACATAATCAATGTTGTTAGGTACCTACCCAGGAAGTAAAAACTGTAAACATTAAAAGGTGATCATTCTGTACAAATTAATTACCTACCAACCTAGTATCTTTTTAAAATCGATGCCAAACAAATCTAAAATTCTGCATTGTTACTAACTATAGATAATTCCACTCCACCCTATGTACAAACCATCCTGTACATACGACTGCCCAAGGACAAGCATAAATTTGTTAGCGGCCTTCTGTAAATTATAGGACGGAGTAAAATCCATCCCATATTTACGCAGTCAAATCCGTCCTATGTTTCAACCCTGTGGGCTACCCCATAAATTATTTATTTTTTAACATTTTATATTATCGCCTTGTGTAACATTAATTCCTCTCCACACTTTATGCAACTTTTTATGGGCTATGAAATAAATATTTTTTAATCACACTGTATAAATATAATTCAACTATAGCATATATTTTAACCATCCTGTATATGATTTGTTTACGTCCACATCATATAATAGTTTTTAATATATTTTAATATAATTTTAATTCCACATTTTTTCCAACATTTGTATACCACCAAACGTCCACTCCACCTTATATTCCAACCATCCTGTGTATACGGCTGCCTATATTTCAATCATCATATAAATGTAACTCCTTCTATCACTTTACTTTGTGATTTTGTTTGCTATAACTAAACACCCTGTGTATAAACGCACCAAATAGCACTTTAGAGTTTGACATGTGTTGTCACTGAATTTTCTATTAGGCCGGAAGAATGTGACAACGAAAAGCACCGTCTTCGCAAAATGGAAAAAAAAATCATTTAAATAAGTATTTGCCTGGTAAACAAACAAAACGAGCTTGGTACTCATTGATTTAAGGAGCCGAAAATACTATGCTTTACTACCTATATACTTGGAATGTACATTCGCAATTAAAACTTCCAGTGCCTACAGTTCCCGCACTATTACGTTGGAATTAAAATATTTATGAGGAAATGTCCGTTATGTCATTTCGATGACATTTTTGATAAGAATTTTGGAATTTTCGGCGATTTTCTGCAAAACTGCAAGTTACACGTCGCATAAAAATATGTGAGATCACCTAGGGATCTCTCATAATAGATTAAACATTAAAAAACTATAAACATCCATAAGGAGTTTTCGAAAAATCGACCAATATGTTAGGGATATTGGTCGATTTCCATGCTCACATGTGTTCATTCACAAATTTCATCACTTTACCGGATATATGCTTTATTAAACAAGACCATACTCATTCAAAACGGTTCACCACAGGAGAAGAAATCAGGTAACATACATACAAAAAAAAATACTCGACGAATTGATCCTCCTTTTTGGAAGTCGGTTAAAAACATAAAGTGGGGAACATTTCCAAAAATAATTTCATATGAAATTTTTAAAGGAATACAGACAAAAGTTGTTGATAATATTCTGCCATTATAATTAAATACTATAAGTAAATTGTTTCTTCTTCCACCATGTTTAGAAGAATATCCTATTACGACAGTTTAATTTTCAAACTATATCAAACAACATAATTTATTTTCACTTTATAAAATTCAACCTCTCTTTTATACTTTAAAGCTGCTATGAAGAGCTAAAATCTGCAAATATGTATTAGAATATTCAGATATTAAAATATCAATGTATCACTTTCCGATTGCATATAAAAATCAATTTGCTGGAGATGTACTACTCCAGAATTTGAGGCGTAGTTTGTTTAACACATTTTAAGTGTGTTTAACGGCAGACGTTAAATGTGTAAATAAAAACATCTTACTGATATTGCAATTTAAAATTTATTGGTTTAAAGTTATAAAATATTACGCTAACTAAAAGAGTAAATAGAATTTTGTTTTTGAAATGTTCTACTAATGAAGCTTTTTAAGAACACTTGACCAAGGCTATTATACTTCTATAGCGGTATTTAAAATAGGTGTAAATTAAGTATAATATCCAAATATTTTTATATTATTAATTATCGCTATTTATAGAATAAATACATTGGCCTAGGAGAAATTAAGTTTCGATATCTGGGAAAAGAAGATTCATTATGTTAAAGCCTGTTTTTTATTAAAAATTCTTAATTTTGATGAAAACAGACATCATGTTATAATTGTGTGATGCAATTATTGGTAAAGGGGTTTCCCACTGGCAATTTTATTTAAGAAATGTTATCAAACTAGTTCATAATTACGGAACTGTTGCTTCATATTCCTTTTTTAACTCGAAGTGGAAAGAGGACAAAGTTCTCAAGTCATCGGTATATTTATATATTTATATATTCACCACTTTATTCGAAAATATATTAATTAATTTCTATAATTTTTCCCTAAGCGGTCCAATATATTATACAGTATGGTAAAACTTAACGTTATTAGAAAATTTCTAAGTGCTATTAAAGTAGATCGCGCGGTGATCCATTGAATTTTTACATAACGGAAAATATATCACTTTTTCAGAAAATGGGAAAAATATATTCAGTAAGTTTTTCCATAACTGTCTAAATTTTAATGTCAAAATTTATCAGAAAATATTATGTGAAATGCACACCGTTTTTGGGGTTGTTGTTTTCGGTAAGTTCACTGGCTCGAAGGTAGAATTCAAAGTGGACGATGGGTTTTCCTATAAAATAGAACATACCTTTTTTAAGAATGCGATTTTATGTATGTACTTTCATTCTTAAAAATGATTACATCAATTGGGATAATTTTAACTGTATTCAATTTAAGGTGGAAAATGAGGTGTGGGCATGAATATTTTTGTAAAGTAAAACATACCATTTTCTAGAAATTTCGGAAAACAAATACAAAAAATCACTAATGACAACGAACTGTCTACCAGCCTTTCATTACAAATATCTAAACTGAAACATATAGAAAAAGATCATGTTATTTAGAATCAAAATAATGCAACTATCTAATCCAAAAATATAAATATATTTAAAGTCATTAAAAGATGTAAACTATTTTATGGGTATGAAGGAACCAATTAATAATTTTTAAATAAAATTGTCTTTGTTAATAACTTCTAACTCTAATATATTATGTGTGTATTATTTTCAATTTCATAGTGTAACAACAAATTAAAATAATGCAATGCCTTTTGTTTTTGTCAAAAATATTTCAGATTTTCTTGTTGACAAACAGTTATAACAAAAAACTGAAGCATTTGTTGGCTGAAAATATTGTTTTCGATTTTGTAAATATGATAATGGAGTTTCTGTAGTAAGCAGTCGTAGGTACTTTTGACAGATTAAGCAATTGTGTAGTATTTAACTCACAAAGCTAGAAACATAATTCACATCAACAATATCGTTCAAGGTTTCAGATGCAATAACTTGGCAATGAATAACTAATCTATAAGTTTTACAAATTTCGTATTGAAAATCATAACTAATTTTGTTCACCAATTATCAGTTTTCAAATTTGCCATTGTAATAACAATAATTTGACAACGTAATGTCAATATTCTGTTCACCTTAAAATATGATTTTCTGCTAAGATATTTCTTAAAGGGAATCCTCAGAAGACATAATGGTTAGAAATATATTAACGAGGATTTTCCCATTTCTCCGTAGAATGTAGAAAGTCATAACAGCGTTTCTTTTGGGTACATATCTAACCTCACTGATTCATCCATCTTCTTCTTCAAATTGAGGTATTGTTTCTTTATCATGAAAAACAAGACGAAATAAAAAACTCCAATGCTGATAAGCAATTAAACAAATACAATATGCCGATTTTTATTTTTTTCGTCCGAACTTAAAGATTACAAGAATGCAGAAATAGTTAAACGGATAGGATTTATCATAAAGAACATCTCACCTGTTTTTTTTTTTCGAGAAGAATTATGAGGACTAGTGGTCGCCCAGTGGTCGAAATTCGACTCTATTTCATGAAATTGTTAAATGTATATTTTTATAAGAAACAGACTTGTGGAAAAATCGGAGAAGTAGATGTAATGCCCAAAATTGTTCACTCATATTGACAAATCTATTACAATAAAAAAAAATGTAATCAAATATCGGTATTCGAAATATATTTGACAAATAAAATTTTTGGCTGGAACCGCTCTTTGCAAAATATTCTATATAATAATTGGAAGATTGTTCTTTGCAACCTAAAAGTTTTCGTCATTTGCGGTTTTAATCAAGTTCAGGAAGTTTAAAGAAAAGAGAGGGCCATCAACCCTAGGAGAACTTAAATATTTAATATATTCTCTGTTGTCCGCTATCTGACAATTTTTTACACAACACCTTCGGGAAGGTTGTGATAATAATATATTAATGAAATAATTAAATTCATATTAAAAACAGAATATTTAATATGAAAGTTCGTACAACGCGGCCTAAAAATCAATACTGATCTTGACTATTTTACCACTAAACACTAACTGTCTGCCACTTTCAGAACTACATGCTCTAAGAATATAACAGCATCTAATAATGGCTCCCTCCAAATATAATTACTCAATGTTTTGAGTTTGGCCGTCTGGCGGCGGCGGCACTGTCAGTTATTTGGCGTTGACAGTATGGACGTAAATAATGAATTTTTATTATATTTTATTTAATGAATGAGCCAATATTATAAAATAATATTAGCATTCTGCACTGAAGGTCGTCAGTAGATACTTAACAAAACAAAAATATACGCGAGATGTGAGACCGACATCTAGGATTTTCGAGAGAATTAGCACACAGAGGTTCCGAATCTGGAGCCGTTTTGTGTAATTGCTGTTCTCCCTTAACTACTAGGACAGAATGTCACGATAAAATTTTTCAGGTCACTTCACCTGTCATCGAGGTGTCGTTCTTTTGTACACAATGACACCTCAATATTCAATATCTCTGACAGGTGAAGTAACCTGAAAAATTTTATCGTGACATTATTTCCTAGGAGTTAGGGAAAACAGCAATTACACACATTGTGCTAATTCTCTCGAAAATCCTAGATGTCGGTCTTACATCTCGCGTCTTCAAATTTAACGAAATGTATCGAATACATAAAGAAGTGTTCGTGTGGACATTCAATTGTTTGAAGCGCAACTGATGAAGGTTCCCTCACCAGAAAAAATATATATAATATATATTGTCTTGCGTACAAAGGAATGACACCTCGAAGAGAGTATTCAATATCTCTGAAAGGTGAAGTAACCTGAAAAATTGTATCGTGACGTTCTGTCCTAGGAGTTAATGGAGAACAGCAATTACACGGAACGGCTCCAGATTCGGAACCTCTGTGTGCTAATTCTCTCGAAACTCCTAGATGTCGGTCTTACATGTCGCGTCTTCAAATGGAAAGAATTATCAGTAATTGCTACTCTGAGTTCATCCAGGGGTCATTCAAGATCAAGCTCTGTACTGCTTCATGCACAAGTCTATTAGTAGTCACAGATTATATATTTATATATTATTATCATCTAAATGGTAAAATATAGTAAAATTAATATAAACATCACTTACTATACTTATATAAAAGAACCCTGTCAGCTTTTGAAAAATTACTCCATTCCTAAGAAAATTCTGGTTGCAAGCCAAACGACTGTGCGTAATCTACAACCAGTTGTGTGGTTAAATGGTCAAGGGATGCTAAGAGTCCTCGGGAATCTTATTAGAGGAGAATCTTACAACCTAAATAAATTACCGAATGCAATTCAGGAATAAACTTGGATTAGATGTTTTAGGCATGAGTGAAGTAAGTACTCTAAATGTAGACATATTATATTCGTAAAGGAAATACTTGTTGACCACTTGCACAACGATGGCAGAATACACTACAATGGGATGAGAATTATACTGAACAACAATTTGTGTGATCACAAATATTGGAACGCTGTAAAAATAGGTAGAAACACTCATTGAACTAACGAACAAGTAAATATCAAGATTACACCTGGAAACATTGGGCAAATGGGGTCTCTCCCTCTCCCTCTCGCCCCTCTCTCTCTCACTCTCCTCTCTCTCTCTCTCTCTCTCTCTCTCTCTCTCTCTTTGCATTGAAAATAACATTTGAGCCAGTCGGCACTATAATAGTTCAAGTTTATATGCACCCGTCCGACGTAATAGATGAAAATGTAGACGAAATGTATAAACAAAAGAAATTTTAGAGGAAAGTGGAAAAGGACTAATTAGGACAATTATAACAGGAGATTTTAATAGCGCAAAAAAAGTTTGAAATTTTTGGATACGGCAAAAGAAAAGAAAGTGGCGGTAATATGGTGGAATTTTGTAAACAATATGGCTTTTGGATTGCGAATACCTGGTTCAAACAACACGAGTGACGACTATATACGTGGACAAAAACATAAGAAATATTGGATAAAATGGAAGAAAGAATGAAAGGCGAATAAATAATGAGCTCAGAAGAGTGACAAATAAGGAGAGAAATGGATGCAAAAACCGTCCTAGAAAATAGAATATCTTGAAAAATACAGCCAAACAGAAGAACTATACAAAACAGCAAAATCTTTTACATAGAGAAAACTTAAACCGATAATAAAAACTGGGATGATGAAAGAAGATGTTACTATAATAGCAAAGGTGAACGAAAACAAAGAAGTATGGGCGAAATATGTAGAAGACCTTTATAACAGTAATTCGAAAGAAAGTATGAACGATATAGGACCAGAAGAACAGTGTGATGCAAATAAACTTGGGTAGTGATAACATACCATCTGAAGCAGGATGATCTTGTGCTATTCTGAATAACGAATATTTAATTCAAGAATGTGGCCGGACGAACTTTTAATTACGATTCTATTTCCCTTTGCCAACAAAACAAAGGCAACGCAAAAGCAAAGATTATAGAAGATCGGTTGGGTTTTAGGAATTTCACAGAGCGACTATTGGAGAAGAACAAGGGAATATATGTGTGTTTCATTGATTGGAAGAAACCGTTTGACCGAGTAGTTTGGAATATACTATTGAAAATACTGAAGGCTATTTAATTGGATTGGAAAGACTGAATCCTCGTTCGAGACCTTTACAAAGGACAAAAAGTATTGATAAAGGTAGAAAATGAAGAAACTAAAGTAAAGAAATAATCACAGGACGAGCAGTGAAACAACGTTGTTGTATGACACCGGCACTATTCAATTTATATGCTGAAAAACTGATAAATGAAGGTACTGCTGGTATACTGTTGGTGATACCATTTATTTGGTCTGGAAAATAAGCGAAACAAGTAAGAAGTATGATATTAAGTTATATTAAAAAAACAAAGGTAATGCTAGTAGCAAAACCAGTAGCAACAGCTAGAGCAAATAAGTAAATTTAAATATTTGGGAAGAATAATAAATTTATCTGGAAGTTGTACTGAAAAAATCTAGAGCAAAATAGCCTTAGGCAAAAAAACATTTGTCAAAGTAAAGGACCTATTAACAGCAAGAAAGATTCCCATCAAGCTGAGAAAATATTCGCGAAATACTATGTCTGAAGTGTGTTTCTATATGGACTAGAGACATGCACATTAAAATAAAAAGAAGAAAAATACCTCTAGAGTTTTAAAATATGGCTATGGAGAGGAATGGAGAATATCTAGTAATGAAATAAAGTAAGAAATGCAGAGTTCTTGAGAAGAGTAAAAGAGAATAGATCAATAATGCAAACTATAAGAATAAGGAAAGCCAAATGGGTCGAACACATTTTAAGAAGTTGTATTCAACGGAGAATAATAACTATATTTTAACTGGACCGTAACTCCCGACAACAAACAGAACAAATAACCAACACACCACTAATATTAAGCAAACACAATCAAAAAACAAAATGTTGAACATAATTCCATGTGCTCTGAGTGTATCTGAAAAATATAAGCACTTAGGAAATGAATACGGCGTTAGTGTGGTTTTTAAAACAAATAATCTCTAGCTGGTAAAATTTTCTTCCACACCGTTTTAAAACTACTAGCTGTCGCCCAGTGGTCGAAATTCGACCAATTGTGTCAATATCTCTGGCAGGTTAAGCAACCTGAAAATCTTATCGTGACATTCTATCCTAGGACTTTAGGGAGAACAGCAATTACACGGAACGGATCCAGATTCGGAACCTCTGTGTGATAGTTTCCTCGACAATCCTAGATGTCGATATTACATCTCGCTTCTACAAATAAGTAACGAAATTCAAGTTTTTTCAGATATAATTCATAGGACTTTATTTGTGTTCAAATTCGTAATTCTTAAAATAATATGACAACAAAGCAACCGCTAATGGGCTACCCTACATATTTATTTTTTCTAACCTCCCTGTATAGCTATAATTGCACTCAATTCTCATTTATTAAAATCCTCATTATAATAATTCCATCTTATTATATATTTCCATCACCCTGTATATGCAACTGCTGATGGACCACGCATAATATTTTTTAACATTTTTGAACCACCCGGTAAACGATTCTGTATATGCCACTGCATGTGAGGCACCGTATTTACTCTTTTTGTTTATGAAATTTTTACTATCTTCTGTAACTATAATTATACTCTGACCTATATTTCAATCATCATATATATGGACCTCTTCGTGGGCTACTCCATAAATCATCTCCGTTTCTAACATTTTTTATCATCATCCTGTGTATCTTTAATTCCTCTCACCCTATATTTCATCTTCCCTATACATGCAACCGCTTATGGGTTACGAAATGTTGCATTTCCATTTCCGCCACCCTGTATATGCATCTCTGTAATAGGCTTCCCTATTTAATTATTTTATTAGTATTAATTGCACTGTACTGTATATTTTAAACACCCTATATATGCAACTGCTTATGTGCCACCCACGAAAAAAATGATTTTGAACATATCTGGAATCGCCCTGTATAATTATAATATACAACGATTACCTTACCACTAAGCGATAACAACTCTTGCATGCCACTTCCAGTAGTACATGCTCTAAGTATAAACAGCGTTGGTCTCTCTATATATAATTACTCAATGTTTTGAGTCTGGCGGCGGCGGCACGCGGCACATTCAGTTGTTTGGGGTTGACATTATGACGTAAATAATGAATTTTTATTACATTTTATTTAATAGTTGAACCAATATTATAAATTAATATTAGCATTCTGCACTGAAGGTCGTCAGTAGCTACTAAACAAAACAAAAATGAAGAAAATCGGTTCAGAGACAGAGGAGAAAATGGTACCTAATCGTTTTGTCTTTGCCTATTTATATATAGATTTGCCTGCTGTGAATGTGCATCGAGCCTTAGACTTGCAATTTCAAGGTAAATTGAAAAATTTATATTTATGAAGGTGACTGGTTCTTTTCATAAAAAATAAAATTGCTGGCCACCCAAAATGCACTTTCTGACCAGCTGCGCTACCTGCTATCTCTAAAATTTTGATTCGATATTCAGTATTTGAGAAAATGTCATTAATTTAGTTGTATTGTTTAAACTAAACGAACCAGGTTTGTATCCAGTTTTATAGACTTTAAGCAACATGTAACGGAAATTCCTCATGACACTTTTAGGAAATTAATTAAACAATTATTAGCATAACATCATCAATATCCATTCTAGGTAACCTCATTAAATTCAGCATGTCTACAAATATTATCACGTTCACCAACCGGTTGAAATAGCAAAACAATCGACTGATGGCACACTTTCGATAATTGAGGTAAATCGCGAACCATCAGTCGAGTAAACCATGTAGCCATGACAAGTCGAGTTCAAAATGTAGCGTAGTAAAGATTAGATGTAGTTAGTATAGTGTAACCTGTAGTTAGTATAGTGTAACCAAGTAACCAGTAGAAATAAACATGTAGCCTTTACAATTAGTATTATTGGTCGAAGGCCGCTGCAATATTATAATACCACATGGCGATCCTGAACCATAAATAAGGACCAATCTTCACATGGCGATCCTGCCCTCGAACATAATCTTCTGACAGAATAATTCAGCCGATCGAAAACTGCATGATTTTCAATAATGGGTACCACACAGTCAAAAAGTCAAACTCAAGAAACGTCCGACAATGGGGAAGTCAATTCCAATGTCTATATAAATGAAGATAAATTCCCGCTAGACGTAAGAGTATTGTTATACGTAATAGCTGCAGTAGCCCTGGTAATGCTGCTAATAAAACTTAAAAATATGCACAGGAGAAATATAAAAAGGGACATATCAAGAAGTATGGCTATTCTAGATAGGCAAGCCCAACAGCCCTAAAAGTTGTAAGGTACAGAACATTATAACATTATAAATGTAACTCATATAAAAATAATTAATTGCTTGTGACCATAATAATGAACTATTTTATATATTATATTATTGTGTATCTATGATTATTATGTCTTAATTTAAGAATTTTAGGAGATTTATTTTAGCATATATATGTATATATAAGAAATGTCGAACGCTTATAATACATTGTAAAGGAAATTATGAAAGTGCTGAGTAAGTACATTATATCATGAATGAACTTAATCTCTAAAGGTGTTAATAACCTATGATATAACTAGGTCATTAAATGTTCTATTTATTATATTTTTGCTGACCCATAGTCATCATTGGCCTTGTAAAAACTTCCTTGTTTTGTTTGCAAATTAAAATATCGAGGTGCTTACGAATTATATTTTTTTAACGAAATCTCTAACAAAGCTACTCGTACAATACGTAGAGTGTAGGAATGTCAATTGACCCTCGACAATTATATGAGCAATTAGGTGTAATTAAACTAGAAATAACCGCGCAGGCCAAACGTGCCCTAAAAACTAGAATTCCAACAGGTGCTAGCACTCGAAAAGATATCACGGACAAGTTAGTTCTATTATTTAATAATTACACAAGTTTAATCGACAACCACTGGAGTTCGTTACAAGATCCAGATAGATTAGAAGTTAGACGTAATTTTCTTTTCGTTAGGGATAAAGTCCTTAGAGCCTTCCAGAATTTAGAAGTAAACTATAAAATACCGATCTCTTGTACCGAGAAAATCGACATTAGTATCGTTGAAGACGAAATTTTGCTCACGGGGCCGGTATTCACAATGTCTTCTGCGGAATTTTTCAATCTTATCAGTAAAATACTACCCACAGAATTCAACGGCGATACGGAAAAACTACAGTCATTTTTAGATGCTCTCGAACTACTAAAATTACATGTAGGGGAACATGAACAGACAGCAGTTGCGTATATCAAAACTAGATTAACCGGCAAAGCACGAGATTTAATCTCTACCGAAAACACAATAAACTCCATATATAATACCCTGAAAAATAACTCGAAATTTGAGAACTCTAGAACAATAGGCAATAAACTCTCAAACTTCAAACAAAATGCCAGAACCAACGCCAACTACGCAAACGAATTAGAGGTAATTTGCAACACAAACTAAAAAGAGCTTACATCATGAAAGGAGTACCATCGGAAGTAGCGGAAAACTATTCCACAGATACACTAACGAGAAGTGTAATCCAAAACGCGAACTCTGACAGAACTAAGCTGATCATAGAGGCCGGAACATTCAAAAGTACAAAGGAAATCATCGACAAATTAACGAATATCACACCGCAAGCTACAGCAGAAAGCGACTTATTCTACTTTAACAGGAACAATTTGAGTAAAAACAATCGTAACTACAACTACAAACCCCCTAACAGGCAAAACTCATCTGGTAATAGAGGAAAATACCATCATAAAACAAACTACGGAAGACAGACGAGAGACTACCGAAACTATAACGGTAATAATACGCAAACAACTTCCAACACCTTCTACCGAAACAGACAATTTAACAACAGACTAAGTCCAAGGAATGTAAGATATCTAGAATCTGAGGACGACCAGGGAAACGAACTTTCCCCCAATCAGGGATTGGGGACAACTGTTTAAAAATTTTCAATATAGACTTATCATTTTCAAATTTCATCGAACTTCCATTAGAAACTTACGAACACTGCGAACCATTTTCTTTTATTATAGACACAGGCGCAGATATATCAATTTTTAAAGAATCTTATCTTCCCACCAATTTCCATATAAACAGCTACAATTCTTGCAATATTAAAGGAATTTCTGAAAGTATCCACAAAACCCTAGGTACTTCAAAACTCACACTCCTTTTCGACGGACAACCAGTAAAACACGACTTTCAAATAGTATCGTCAGATTTCCCAATACCCACTCATGCCATTTTAGGGAGAGACTTTCTTATCAAATTCGGAAGCATGATAAATTATCATGATTGGTCACTAACGCTGAGAATAAATCGGCACAAAATTTCAATTCCTATTTCAAGCGGCACTGAAGAAAACGAAATCATTATCCCACCTAGATGTGAAGTGTATAGGCAAATTAATACCTTAAAAACTCTTAACCAAGATGCTGTCGTAACAAACTGCGAAATCCAACCCGGAATTCACGTCGCACGAACATTAGTTTCACCAAATTATCCTATTATCAGAATTCTAAATACAACGACAGATACCATTAGACTTAAGAACTTTAAACCGGAAACTACTAACTTAGATCAATTCAATATATTTACATTAAATAACTCAAAAATTAACCGGCATAAAAGTCTGATTAAACAGCTGATAACGAGCGAAATACCAGAAATAGCCAAGGACGATCTTGAAAAATTATGTAGCGAATTTTCAGATATTTTTTCCCTCGAAACAGACCCTATAACCACGAATAACTTCTACGAGCAGAAGCTCAAACTAACTGACAATGTCCCTGTATATACTAAAAATTATAGACAGCCACATTGTTAAAAAGCGAAATTAACGAACAAGTAAATAAATTGTTGACAGACGGAATTATTGAACCCTCAGCATCCAATTATAACAGCCCCATATTGCTAGTACCGAAAAAAGGTCAAAATGGACAGAAAGCATGGCGCTTAGTAGTAGATTTCAGGCAATTAAATAAAAAACTGATAGCAGACAAATTTCCCTTACCGCGTATAGACGATATCCTAGATCAATTAGGGAGAGCCAAATGGTTTTCAGTGATAGATCTGATATCAGGATTCCATCAAATTCCCGTGGAAACTGAATCCAGAGACATCCTTAGTTTTAGCACAGACTCAGGCTCATACTGCTTCACGAGACTACCTTTTGGACTATCACTTAGCCCCAATAGTTTTAGCCGAATGATGTCAATAGCATTCGCCGGCTTAACCCCAGAAAAAGCTTTTCTCTACATGGACGACCTAATAGTCATCGGTTGTTCCATCAAGCACCATCTAAGCAATCTTAAAAAAGTATTCGAAA
This sequence comes from Octodonta nipae, assembly GCA_034190945.1. Classification (NCBI taxonomy): domain Eukaryota; kingdom Metazoa; phylum Arthropoda; class Insecta; order Coleoptera; family Chrysomelidae; genus Octodonta; species Octodonta nipae. The sequence goes on from CM067222.1 coordinate 34,951,939, forward strand.
CCTGTCGGAAATGCAACCTTAAACTCAACCCCGGAAAATGCAAATTTTTTAGGAAAGAAGTTACATTTTTAGGACACAAAGTCACCGACCGAGGAATACTCCCAGACGATTCAAAATATTCAATTGTAAAAAATTTCCCAACTCCCAAATCTGCAGATGAGGTAAAGCGCTTTGTAGCATTTTGTAACTATTATCGTAGATTTATTCCTAAATTTGCAGAAATCTCCAAACCTTTAAATTTACTTACAAGAAAGAATGCAACCTTCTTATGGTCCACGGAATGTCAAAAAGCATTCAACTCTCTTAAGCAATCTTTGGTTAACCCCCCCATCTTGCAATATCCCGACTTTAATAAACCCTTCATTCTGACAACAGACGCCTCTAACGAAGCCTGCGGAGCAGTATTATCCCAAGAATTCGAAGGTGTAGAGCTACCGATCTCATACGCATCAAAATCCTTCACAAAAGGTGAAAGTCACAAACCCACAATTCTCAAAGAATTAACAGCCATTCATTGGGCAATAAACCACTACAAATGTTATCTCTATAACCACCCCTTTACAGTCAAAACGGATCACCGCCCTTTAGTCTATCTCTACAGCATGAAAAATCCTTCGTCAAAATTAACTCGCATGCGGTTAGACTTAGAAGAATTTCAATTTGAAATACAGTACGTTAAAGGTAAAGACAATTCCGTCGCGGACGCCTTATCGCGTATAAACTCAGACGAACTAAAAAGACTTAATACAAACGTAGAACAAATACTCGCTATTACAAGATCAAAAGCTAAATTACTAGATACCCCCCTAGCCGAAGATATAAGCGAAAAAGACACCATACCCTGCAAAATATACGAAGCCTTAGGTAACGTTCACTTGATGAAATTGCCAATATTATCATTTAAACTTTTCCCAAATTCATTGCAAATGTTTATAAAACATAAAGGTAAAATGAGCTCAAATTTTTCTCTGCACCTAACCAATGGTAGATTTCTCCTAGAAGAAATCCTATCTAAGCTAAATAAAATGGCTGGTAGTGTTGAAAAATTGCAATTAAAATTGTACCTCGAGGATGTAATATTTAAAGTGTACACTGTGAATGAATTCAAAGAAATGGGACAAGAAATATTGAAGAATGTGAATATAATTTTATGTCATAAACCAGTACTAATTACCAACAGAAATGATAAGGCAAGTATAATAGAAAAATTCCACACAGATCCAATGTATGGTGGCCATTGCGGACAAAAGCGTTTACTTAAAAAATTAAAATCAACATATTTTTGGAAAAATATGTCAAGAGACGTAGCAATATTCGTCAAAAATTGTCACAAATGCCAGATCAATAAAGCCAAAATTAAGCACACAGAACCTATGCAAATAACTCCAACCCCGCAAAAAGCTTTCGACATAGTGTCTATTGATACTATAGGTCCATTCCCCCGCACAGAGCTAGGAAACGCATATGCAGTCACTTTGCAATGCGACTTAACAAAATACATCGTGATGACTCCAATCCCCGACAAATCAGCAGCTACAGTAGCCAAAGCGATTGTCGAAAATTTTATACTGATTTATGGATCAATGCAAGAAATTAGAACAGATCTTGGTACGGAATATGTTAATGAGCTACTACGCAATATCTTACAATTATTAAACATTAATCATAACACTTCTACCCCATATCATCATCAATCAATAACTTGTGAACGGAATCACAGAGTTTTTAACGAATTTATCCGTATGTATATTAATAACGAGCAAAACGATTGGGACACATGGATTAAATACTATACTTTTTGTTATAATACCACCCCCAGCGTATATCACGATTATACACTCTTTGAATTAGTTTTCGCCAAAAAAGCTATCCTTCCCGACAAATTAAGTCAATCACCCATACTCCCACTATATAATATCGATAGTTACGACCAAGAAATAAGATTTAGACTCCAGATAGCATTGAAAAGAACTCGAGAAGCTCTCGAAGCAGCACAACGGCATCGTAAATTAGCATACGACGCTAAAGCGAAGGACTTACAATTCCAAAAAGGTGAACAAGTTCTCATAACAAATGAGAATAGGTTAAAATTTGATCCATGGTATAAAGGTCCGTACATTATAACGGAACCGGACATCGGAAACTCCAATTGCTTAATTTCAAATAATACAAAAAAAATTAAGATACATAAAAATAGAGTTTCAAATACTAATTAGAAACTATGTACCATTATATAGGTTAAGTTTGGGACAATAAAATAACCGAACTCATAAATATAAGCTTAAGATTTCAGTGAACAGTGACATTAAAAACTGCGTGACAAGTGTTAGAAACTATAGTGGACTTGACTTTATGGACATATAGTGAATTTCCTTAGAATAAGACATATGTAAGAATTTAGCAAGTAAACTGTTGTGAGTCAGAGGAACTTCCGAAATTATTAGTTAAACTTTGAAGCTGCGTGGAATACGCTACCGCGGATCCCACTTTCTCAAGGAAGGGTGGTGTAACGGAAATTCCTCATGACACTTTTAGGAAATTAATTAAACAATTATTAGCATAACATCATCAATATCCATTCTAGGTAACCTCATTAAATTCAGCATGTCTACAAATATTATCACGTTCACCAACCGGTTGAAATAGCAAAACAATCGACTGATGGCACACTTTCGATAATTGAGGTAAATCGCGAACCATCAGTCGAGTAAACCATGTAGCCATGACAAGTCGAGTTCAAAATGTAGCGTAGTAAAGATTAGATGTAGTTAGTATAGTGTAACCTGTAGTTAGTATAGTGTAACCAAGTAACCAGTAGAAATAAACATGTAGCCTTTACAATTAGTATTATCGGTCGAAGGCCGCTGCAATATTATAATACCACATGGCGATCCTGAACCATAAATAAGGACCAATCTTCACAAACAAACAAGATTCTTAACGTTCTCAGACTTTTAAATATGATAACACATGATTAAAAAAGATGACGACTACTAAGTTAAGTTTTTTACGTTTTTTTACGTGAAATGTCATCCTGTAAATAAACTGTCACCCATAAGGGTTTTAATAATATTGAGAAACTCTTTTTTGTTTTCATGGCTGCAACACCTAGTTTAGAAATTACGTTACGTACTTAATTTTATTCTGACGACTATTTAAGCATATTCTACGATGGTGATGCTGTTTTTTTTTATTTTAAGGGTAGAATTTGAAAATAAATTTACTCAAAAATGGCCTATAAAATGTGCTTTGTTAGACAATGGCTGACTAATAACCTTTTGACTTAAAAAACTAAATGCGTTGCGTTTACAACTACTATTAGTGGATTGCCTAATTATAATCATATAACTTTCCACCAGTACACCAAATATAGTAGTTGCACTTGCCCTAAGAAGCTAGATAGTGTTCGTAGTAACAAATCGTTAGGTGTAGAAAAAGATTCAAATTTTAAATGGAATACACTTATAATGTTAACAGCATCTAAACTATGAAAATTATTTTAGTTTTTTTACCAAATTAGACAGTTTCTGAATATAATAGAACTTAAGAAAGGGTACTATGTATTAGTTTAATGTATAATGTGCCACTTGCACAACGATTCTCTCACCATTTAAAACTGCTCAATATAGAATATTAAAAAATATTATTAGAAAAGAAATTATGTATCCTACTACCAGCATATGTGAAGAATTAAAACATTGAATCTAAATCTGCTAAACGTAAAAACTGTACTACTTAATGTAATAATATCGCGTCTTGTTAGGGTTACACTTATAATATCACTCCGGATTTCACATCACAACCATTTTCTCCGAAACTACTGGACGGAAGAGGTTGAAATTTGGTATCAATATATAGTTTGGTGTCCCGATCAGGAGTACATATCCCCCCCTGATCTCCGAAACTACTGAGCCTAAAATTTTGAAAAAATAGGAAATATAGAACGTTGTTCGAACTTTACAGGAAAAATAAGGAGAAACCATTAATATTAATTTTGGGGGGCAAATTATAGAATTAAAAAAAAAATTAAAAATAAAAAAAATTCAAACGCATCCTGTAATATATCAAATGAAAGGGCTCATTACAACGAAAACAAATATTTTTTTTTCATATTTTTTAAATAAATTAATTAAAAGATATTAACAAACATATAAAAAATTACCTATCCCCCCCCCTTATCTCCAAAACTATAAGCTAGAAAATTTTGAATAAAATAAAGGTATAGCCTTCCAAGATGTAAATTTAAATATTTGACAATGTTTATTATTTGATTTTTGATGTAACTAAGAGAATTTTATTTGTAATATACAGGGTAGCACAGAAATTTCATATAATCATAAAGTTTCAAATTGGCAGAATTTGAAAGGGAGATCTTCAGAACTTTATGTGGCGCTCCTAGGTGCACCTTTCTTGTATCTGTCACCAGACCTTCTCTTCGGAAGAATCTAATTAACCTATGAGTTCAGAATTCCCATGCACCCCAAGAAGAATGTATTTGATGGACATTTTGTACCAGTGTGTAGAATTCTGGATAATGGAAACATATTGCACGAAAATTCAAAGTCAAAAGTCGATGATCGTAATAAAAAGGAGAGAAATCTAACAACAGAAAAACATGGAAATAAATAAAAAACGAATATTCATGGCCCCTAAACCATGAACAATGGTGGAATATAGCTGAATATGATATAAATATATATAAATGGGTTTCCGATGGAGGCGAGAATAGTCGTGGGATGCGGTTGATACTTTATCGGTGTGTTGATAATATATAAAAGTATTGGCAATTTCGCATGTGTTCAGAAATACGAACGATGACATTTCGTGGGGTGGTACCGATATATGCATCACCGCATAAAGAAGGTATCGTGTAAACTCACGATATTGACACTGGGTCACTGGATCATTTCGATGAAATAGTTGTCTTCTAAATGTTATTTGTGGCATAGTGTTCATTATTTTTATGTGTTCTTGGGAAGTAACACCACAATCGAAGCAAAAATCTGTATATTCAAGCAACCAAACGTTTCCATGTCTATTCTGACCTCGTTTTCAATGGCTTTAACATGTATTTTGCATGTTATATTCAATACATGTTAAAGCCATTGAACCATTGAAAACGAGGTCAGAATAGACCTGGAGACGTTTGGTTCCATGAATATACAGATTTTTGCTTCGATTGTGTGTTATTTCCACATAGAATTAGTTGTGTTTGAAAACCGTTTTAACCTGGTGTTTTCTAAGCGGCTAATAATTGGAGTAGTTGTTGTTCTTTCTTCTGATTGGACTTTCCATTGGGCAAAACAGTTTTTTACTTTTTTTTAACGGCTGTGGATGTTGTTTAAATGTCGTTTAAATTCGACTATTGAATGTTCTGCGGGACTTCAAATCGCAAGTATAACATCAACGTAACGGAACCAGCATGTTATATATATATATATATATATATATATGAGCGGTTTACACGTTTTTCATACGGTGTTGTATATATCGGTACCATTCAAAGAAGTGGCAAACTGGCATTTCCGAATACAAGCAAAATTGTGAAATGCTAGAATCCGATAAATCGACTATCGCAGAATATGCATGACTTTCAGCCGATCATGGTATAAATTAATCACTCACCATCAAGCACATCCTATTACATTCTGACCACCAGCTGGAAACCAAACAAATTCATAAACTTCAAAATAATTTCAACAGACTAAAGAAGATCTATAACTTATTACAATATGGTATGCAGCTCTTCGATGAGCGAACCAAAAGTCATCGTTGAGACACGCTGGCCCCGCCCCCTTGATGGCCATGGGGCCAATCAGAACATTTCATGCTCTTCCCGACAAAGTTAAATACTATTTCCACCCCGCGTGACGGCCTTATTCAACTCGATTTCAAATTTCTCCTTAAATTCAACATTATTATTTTAAGTTTGTTTTGCCTGTAAACTATTATCATTTATTATCAATCAATAGTTTCGAAGGTGAGGGAGAAATGTAATTTTCCACTAAAATTTGAACTCATTCGTCTGCGCTCATAATTAGGACATCCAATTTTATATCTCTGCAAAATTTCAACTTTTTTGGTGTAGCGGATTCGGAGAAAATGGGCTAGACAATCAGTCATAAGATTGATTCATAATTCACCTCTGAATGGTTCACAAGAAAACTCAGTTAAAAAGATTTATTGTACAACAATCTTAATTATTATTGTTTCAGCTTTTCTGGAACACATAATAGAAAATTATATGGGAATATTCTGTAACAACATAACGCGTAAATTATCGTAACTGATTAAAAACTTTTTCAATCTATTTCACCTTTTCTTTTGTGATTAGCAATAAAAAAAATTGTAAAAGTTTTAAACATTACGACAGAGCTGCACATAAATACCGTACTATTAATATACAACAGAAGAAAATCGCGTCGAGCAGTTTTTCTAATCTTCCTGTAGTCATTACATCAGTAGATGTAACAACTATATTTCCGAGTTGAACTCGTTTTGCAGAAATAATAATAATAGTAATGTTTAACTTCTTGAGATTTTATCATCAACAACCTTGTTATTGTTTCATTGTGTTCCAAAGCAAAAAGTGTGATAACTGTTAAGTCAAGTAAACGTCGTCGAGCCACATGCTGGATATATTATTATCTCTTGTAGGTCGGCAGAATATATAATTTCATGTTTTAGATAAAGACCGGTATAAAAACTCACAGCATACCGCTACTGATATAATGACAAGAGGAAGAATCAAATCAGTTAAAGAATTTGAACTGTAAGCCTTAGAAGGGGCTTATTCTAAAAAATATTTTGAGACCTATAAAAAGGGACCGTTTCTTCTAGTTAAGTAGTATTTTATTTTGTAAAACTAGATAATTAGGGCTTCGGCCTTAGCTAGAATATTTATTTTCTTGATCATAATAATTTACTTTTTTGTATATGTAGTGATTCCTACTAGCCCCTTACCGATTTATAACTCCATTCAGATTTTTGCCAGAGGAGGTTTTCTGAATGATTGTTGTGGTATCTTGTACTATATTTATGTTAACTTTACATTTAAATTTTTGACGAGTGGAAATGACCTAGCTAAGGCCAATTTAATGTTAATTTGTATACAGTGTATCCAAAAATAAAGGGAATAATACTAAGCTTTTGGTCAGGTACCATGTATAAAAAGTTAAAGGTCAAAACAGAAAATGAATCACATAAATTGGGAAAAATATATACGATTCTTAAAATAGACAACAATTTGAACAGCTAAATAGAGTTATAGTAAAATCATAAGGATTAAGGGGGTGGAACACACAAAAGTAAATCATAGAGTAAAACGGTTATCAGGTATTAACAAATTGTAACAATATAACAGCAGAGAGAAAGGAAACTAGTTAAAAATACTTGCAGAGATTCAAATTGTATAATGTAAATAAGAATAGGTCAAGAACACTTCAATAAATTTTGAGAAAATAAAGAAAGGTATCAAAGATCAGAATTTATTTAGAGTCCGGAATTAAATAAAATCATTTCAAACAGTGTTAAAGTACATCAAAAGGTACAGAAAGGTTTAAAGAAGGCATTTCATAAAGAAAATATCCAGGGGAATCATGTTAGAGAAAAATATTCAAGTTCAAAGAAAAATATATCATAACATAGATTTCAATTGCAAAATACAAGACTAAAACCGAATTGTAAGACAAGTTACATATATCAATAAAACCAGTATTTTTCCTAGATTTTAATGATATAAAATACAAAGAATTCCTAAACTCGGACTTATACGAGGATAGTTCACGATAATATATGACAAAGACAATTTAAAATTGCAAATGGATATTCGAAATAAAATTCATCAGTAAATAGGATGAATGGGGCGCAGAAAATAACTACAAGTAAATCACAATAAAAAAAGTTGCAGAGGTAAAAAGATCAAACCATGAAAGGTCATTACCTATGATCCAGTAGTGGAGCTTGGAGCAAAAGAACACGACCCTAAGGAGAGAACTTTTATTAGCCGGACATTTTAAAAAGTGAAAAACACTGATAAATGTGTCTTATTTGAATTGTATATATGTTCGATTATTTATAAGGTATAGTTTAATAAATTCATGATTTAATAGTTAGTGTATATGATATAAATAAAATAAGTAATATGAGTAATTTCTTATATTGGAAACTCCACATTTCTGAACAATAATATAAATAGAAATTGCATTAAAATAATTATTCTAAAAAGATTGATGTTTGAAAAATAAATGTGTTTAATTCAAAATTATTCAAGAATCTAATCTAATCTAATCTAATCTAATCTAAAAATGTTAATTATTGCTCAATGAAATTTAAAATAAAAAGTATAATTAAAATCAAAACATTTTATTCAATCATTCAAATAAATTAAAAAATCATTATAATTGGTACCCAACGTAAAAAAAACAAAGAAAACACAAAAAGATAAAAATATATTTAAAAAATAAATATAACAACAATATTAAAATTAATTATAATTGGCTCAACCAATGTGGGGCTCTATAAAAAAAGGCTCTGAAAAAAGGCTCTATAGAAAAGAAACATTCAAAAATAAACTCAATATCAAAACAGAAAAGTGGACGGTAAAATTTGTTACACAGGAAAACATTTATAAATAAGAAAAGTTCCCAGATTACTAAAATAAACAGAAGTGTGGAGGATAAAAAGGTAAAAGTATTAATATAATATGAAAACAGGTATAAAAATATACAGGGTAATCACAAAGAACATGTTATTCTTGTCAACAAATTAGTTGATATCATAAATTTGGGGAGTTAAGGCAACAATTTGCAAAAGATTTAGAGTGAAATATTCTATTAAATAAAAGATATATAAAATAATACAAATCAATATAATATAAAGTTCAATAAATATTTGAATAAATTAAAAATACTAATAATATAAAACCAGGTAAAATAAATAAAAGGTAAGTTATTATTGCAAGGTAAATTAAAATAAAATGGCAAACAAAAAGAGAACCAGAAGCAATAGGGATAAACCAGAAGATATTAAAGAACATTATGAAGCCATGGAAGAACAACAAGTGGAAGATCAACCAGTAGAAGAACAAAACATGGAAGAACAGGATGAAGAAGTTGTTCTGGAACCAGCAACAACAGCTGAGCCAGAAGAGCAAGAAGAACAAGTGGTGAATATCATTTCAGAAGAAAATGTAAGTGTAAAAGAAAATACTAGTCAAAAATCACAAGAACCTGAAATGGACATGTAAGCTTTGATGCTGAACTTATTTGGCAAAGAACATTAAAGCTAATATGGAGGCATTAGAAGAAAATCTAACTAAAAAAAATGAAGCTAATAACAAGGCATTAGAAGAAAACCTTACGAAGAAAAGTGAAGCCACTATAAGAGAACTAGAAACAAATCTAAAAAAGGAAATTACAAATATAAACAAGGATATTCAACAAATGGAAGAAAGGATGAAGAAAGAAACTATTGAAATGGAGAAAAGATTAAAAATAGGAATAGAGCTGGAAAAAGCAGAGAGAATATCACAAATTGAAACGATCTCCGGGAAAAATTCAAATAAGTGGATGGAAGGATCCAGGAAAATGAACAGCAAGTTTCACATATTAGTGAACAATGGAAAGAAGCCATCATTAACTATGGGGAAGTAATAGATAAAAAGTTTATAGAAAGTGAAGATAGTTTGAAAAATCAATATGAGGAAAGATTGAAAAGAATGGAAGAAACTAGGCTTAATCAAATGTGGGATAGAACACCAACAACAACAACAAACTAATCTAAAATTTAGTGGAAGGATTGCACAATTACACCCATGCATATTTATCAACACTATGAAGAACCAGTTAAAGTATACTAAAAACATGGATGAAATCAAGAACCGAATGAGACAGAGCATGACAGATAGTGCTTCATTATGGTTTGCTTCAATTGATGGTGATATCAATTCTTTTGAGCAGTTTAAATCAGGCGCAAATTAAATCTGAATCAAGTTTAGTAGTCCATGAAATTCATTGCAGAAATGACAGTAGTTGTCAAAATAAGTTATTAGTTTTTTTCTTATTTGAACGTGTAAAGATTGTATTGTTTTAATTTGATCGTAAAATGGCCGAATTAAGTGAAAGAGAAAGAATAGAAATATTAATGATGATTGGGTATGGGGAGAGGAAAAGCACGCATCAAGAAGTTTGTGACCTTTTTAACATTGTTCATCCGAATACATAAATATCCCGTTCAATAGTGACGAAAACTTTGCGAAGGTACGACACAAGTGGAACAGTTAGCAATTTACCAAAAAGTGGACGGTTAAAAAGTGCAAGTAATGAAGGTGTAGCTCACAATGTTGCTATATATTTGGAAGAAAATCTTCACGTATCCACTACCGATCTCGCCAATATGCATGGAAGTAGTCGTCGTTCAGTAGGAAGGATATTAAGGCGAGAAAAATATCATCCATACAAAATTCGCCTCGTTCAAGAACTCTCCGAAGACGATTTCGACAGACGTTTGCAATTTTGTGAAACGATGATGGATATTTGTAACCTTGATAATAATTTTATAAGAAAAGACTTCAGACGAGGCTACATTTTGTTAAAATGGTACGGTTAATCGACATAACTGCTGCTACTGGTCGCAAAGTAATCCTAATTGGGTACAAGAGGCTCATACACAACATCCCCAAAAATTGAACGTTTGGGCCGGCATTTATAACAACAGAATCGTGGGACCCTTCTTCCTACAACAAACTTTAAACGGAGATAGGTATTTACAGCTCTTGGAGACACAAGTTATTCTGGCATTGGAGGTAAATGGACAATTACCAAATAATATCTGGTTTCAGCAGGATGGAGCACCACCCCATAACACTCGCATTGTTCGAGGTCATTTAGATAGGCCATTTCATCACAGATGGATTGGAAGAATGGGTACTTAAGAATGGCCTGCACGAAGTCCCGACTTTAATCCACTAAACTATTTTCTGTGGGGTTACTTAAAGTCTAAGGTTTATGTTGATAGACCAAATAATTTGCAAGACTTAGCTGCAAGAATAACTCAAGACATCCAGAGAATTACACTAGAAGTAATAGCTAATGTTACTAGAGAATTTAAAAACCGACTTGCTTATTGTCAAGAAGTAAACGGTGCTCAGTTTGAACATCTAATACATTAAGTTTAGTTAAGTTAACTTAAGTTTCAATGTTTTGAAAATCACTTAGATTTAGTTAATAATTATGATTATGTATTTCTTTAATTACTTTTCTGTTAATATCTCGGTAGGTATTGAAGTAAACAATATCAAACCCAATATTTTTGTATTCGCAATAAAATGTTTCATCAGAAACTAAAACACTATACAGGGTGTTTCATTGCAAATTTTAAAATCGACATTACTTAAGGTAAAACAGGAAGTTCAAAATTGTAAAAAAATTTGGAAACAAATAGGCAATCTACTGCAGTATTCACCTTCCGAATTTCATTTTGATATCTCTAATAATTCCAGAGATATTTGCTTGATTCCACACATTTGCCCATCACTATATATATATATATATATATATATATATATATATATATATATATATATATATAGACTAGCACAGATTGTTCGAAAAGCATATATTCCAAATTTTACTTAATATTAATAGTAATATTTACGCTCAACAATTTGGGTTTAGTGCAGGTGAAGAGCTGCTGAATGCATACCTATTTTTTTGTCAGATTTCGTGACTTCAAATGCACAAATATTCACTCATTATAAACGTTTTTATTTTACCAACAGAAAATCTCTTATTTACCAAACACAGTGTTTAACAACTAATGCCTTCGCTCAGTCGTTTCAATTCACACCAAATATAAACTGCTCGCATCATATGACAATCGACCTTAAATAGGATCGTCGAAAATACCAGAATTTGATGGTCACTTTTGGTATGCCAGAGTGTATGTGTGTTTTTTACATTATGCGAGTTTTCAGGACTGGCTTTGTTCTTTTTTTATTTTCAGCAGATTTTTGTTGCGTATTTGCAACCTTTTTATCAGAATGACTTCTTATTTTTTTGCGGCGTAAAATAAATGTTATAACAATATTCTTATACCGTATTCGAATTATGAACGTGCGTGAACCATCGGGTTGAAACCAAAACTGTTCGATTTCTGCTAGTAACAAATTATTATAGATATATTTTATGTCGAAATAAATTTCGAAATTGGTGATCAGTGGTAACAGGTAACAATTGGCCGGCCGTATCATTCGTGTATTCAAAATCCCTACCCACATGCTGAAAGCGAAACTTATTGTCTAAGTGTTTATTGGGAAATAACACCACACTTTAAAGGAAATTGCTGTATATTCCAAACGTTTCGGGGTCTAGATCAGACCCCGTTGTCAATGGCTAAGAAACTACGTATTAAAAAGGTACAATTCCAAGATGTAAATTTAAATATTTGACAATGTTTATTATTTGATTTTTGACGTAACTAAGAGAATTTTATTTGTAATATACAGGGTAGCACAGAAATTTCTAAAGATCATATAATCATAAAGTTCCTTTCAAATTGGAAGAATTTGAAAGGGAGATCTTCAGAACTTTATGTGGCGCTCCTAGGTGCGACTTTCTTATAAGATAGTGCATTCGCCAAAAATGCAACCAAAGAACTTTGTTGATTCAGTGATCCCATTAAAATCATAAGGGAAAACCTAGGAAAAACCTTATGAACTATCCCGATATTGGGTTGTTCACAAGGACATGACCATTAGCAATTTCTTCCTTAATCATCGGCAACCAGGAACGACTGAATTCTACGGAGGTAGTAGCGATACAATCGTTTACATTTAACAAAATTAAAGCAGACTCTTTTAGTTTTCTTTTGGTGTTGTGTTCTTCTTTGTGTAATATAACTGAATTTTGAAACTGTATTTTATGACCAAGGTCCCAAGCATGTTCACAAATTTTGGATTTTTCAAATTGTCGTTTTTTATGTAATTTTTGTGTTCGTTTATGCGAACATTCAGAGGTCTAGAGGTTTCTCCAATATAGAATTTAATACATTCACACGGGATTTTATAAATGCAATTTTTTGTATTTTGAGTTGTGTTATTTGGTTTGGTTTTTGATATAATTGATTTTAGTGTATTTCTTGTTTTAAATGATGTTTAACGTACTCAATTGTCCATTAATACAATAATGGAACTACTAACATTTTGTACAAAGACAACATATTTTCAACTTAATGATGACTTCTACCAACAAGATTTTGGCATGGCAATGGGTTCCTGTTTGTCTCCCGCTTTAAGCAACATTTTTATGGAAAAATTTGAAGAACAAACAATTTTCTCAAAACAGATTAAATCTTTGGTTTGGTGGCGTTATGTTGATGACATATTCGTTATTTGGGAACATAATCTTGAGGATTTACATGCATTACTTAACGACATAAACAACACAGAACCAACTATTCAGTTTACACTCGAGCTTGAACAGAATAACAAATTACCATTCTCCGACATTTTAATAACCAAAACACAATCGACATTTGAAACAGAATTTTACAGAAAACCAACTCATACTAACAGGTATCTCAACTTTAAGTCTAATCATCCAAGTTCAGTAAAAAGAGGTATCATTAAATCTCTATATGACAGAGCAAAAACCAACTGTTCTAATATCAATAAATTCAATGAAGAAAAAATGTTTATAAAAAATATACTTTCTGCCAATCATTACCCAAATAAATTTATTAATAACGAGTTAAACAAAATGGAATACCAAACAATCCCTAACAACCAACATCAAACTTTACCAAGCAACACTGACTCCCAAGATAATCACATTAATACAATAACTATACCATACATACAGGGTCTATCAGAAAGACCAAAAAGAGTGGGAAACAGATATAATATCAAAACATCATTTAAAACAAGAAATACACTAAAATCAATTATATCAAAAACCAAACCAAATAACACAACTCAAAATACAAAAAATTGCATTTATAAAATCCCGTGTGAATGTAATAAATTCTATATTGGAGAAACCTCTAGACCTCTGAAGGTTCGCATAAACGAACAAAAAAATTACATAAAAAACGACAATTTGAAAAATCCAAAATTTGTGAACATGCTTGGGACCTTGGTCATAAAATACAGTTTCAAAATTCAGTTATATTACACAAAGAAGAACACAAAACCAAAAGAAAACTAAAAGAGTCTGCTTTAATTTTGTTAAATGAAAACGATTGTATCGCTACTACCTCCGTAGAATTCAGTCGTTCCTGGTTGCCAATGATTAAGGAAGAAATTGCTAATGGTCATGTCTTTGTGAACAACCCAATATCGGGATAGTTCATAAGGTTTTTCCTAGGTTTCCCCTTATGATTTTAATGGGATCACTGAATCAAGAAAGTTCTTTGGTCTTATAAGAAAGTCGCACCTAGGAGCGCCACATAAAGTTCTGAAGATCTCCCTTTCAAATTCTTCCAATTTGAAAGGAACTTTATGATTATATGACTTTTAGAAATTTCTGTGCTACCCTGTATATTACAAATAAAATTCTCTTAGTTACGTCAAAAATCAAATAATAAACATTGTCAAATATTTAAATTTACATCTTGGAATTGTACCTTTTTAATCCATAGTTTCTTAGCCATTGACAACGGGGTCTGATCTAGACCCCGAAACGTTTGGAATATACAGCAATTTCCTTTAAAGTGTGGTGTTATTTCCCAATAAACACTTAGACATCGAAAAAGATCCCACAAGTATCCTTCACGAAACTTATTATTTTTTGAAAAGTAATTTGGATGAACATTTAAAGGCCTAGAAATAATTATTGAATTGACATTGTCACATTGTTGTGGTGATTCAACAGAAAATAAACAAACTTAAAACTTTTAAATTGTTCTTTGCCCCCTCCAAGGAATAGCTAGATAAACTGGGGTGAGGTGAGTGGTAGATTGTTAGAGTTGAATAGGACCTTAGAGCTGTGGGGCATTGATATTTAATTCTGCTCTGGGTGCAAGAAGTGTCCTGATTGGATAATGGAAATCAAGCGGCGGGAACTAAGTGTCTCATCAGGAGTTATAATTTCCCGCTTTCAGTGGGAAACCATATAACTGTATAAATATCAAAACAATTTCAATACAAAAGGCGAAGTTCTAGTAGTCAATAGAATTTGGTACCCCGCTCTCCGCCTCGTGAAACCAAAGCCATCTATGAATCTTGCTGGCTCCGCCTTCTGGATTACCATTGGCCAACACATTTACAGACAGCTCCTCCGCTCGAAGATCTTATTCAACTAGAGCAATCTAAAAGATTTCAGCAATTACGGCGCCTGTGAAGGTGCCTGTTGAAGTTTCAGTTAAAACGTTCGGACGAAATTGTTTTTACTCCAAAAACAATTTCCTTTGTTTAGTGAAATAGTTCACCACAGATTCCACTGCAAAATATATATTTTTCAAAATCGCCCGATGAATACTATTGTTGCGTTCCCGCAATTTGTTTAGTGTATTCTTTTAAATTTGATGAATTACTTCATTGATTTTTAAACTTCTGCACCTTCTCCAAAACCTTCCGTCGCGCTAATGCTAATTTTAAGTGTTTTTTGCGTGTAAAATAAAGACAGTATTCGTGATTCGTGTATTGACTTCCAAGCTATTTGGACGCTTTTTGATTCCGCCTTACGAAGGCCGCTTTTTGTTGTTATTGTGTTACGATTTCGGGAGTAATAGTTCCGGTCGTAACAACCGCTAAACCGCTTTTATTTTGTTTCTTTTGTGTTTGCAAAAGCGCATCATTTGTTGTTAAACACACATTTTGTTTTGCTCAATCAATGAACATTACGTCGCTATTTTTTGTGTTACGTGTTATCCAGACGAAGCTCTAAAATCAGTTTCTGCTGTTGCGGGGCTAGCCTCTAAAGAAAGAAGAACCAAGAAAACACCACCTGCAGAGCTTCGACGCAAAAGGTCAGTGATTAACTTTTATTTGGTGATTCATTTACGCGACGGCACGTGATTTATTGATTGTTCCGCTGAAGGTCCTTCGTCAATTACATACTTGCATTGAACTAACACCGCAACACCTAATTCATAATATTTTTTTTGATATTATATGTAATGTGCCATCGAAGACATTAAAACTATGCTAGGAGTTGTTCAAATTATTCCTTTTACATTTTTACTTCATCTTGCCTTTTCAATTTAATTCGTTTTTATTAAATTTTGTGCTCACCTTGAAATTTAGTGACCCTGTCTTCCTAACGTATAAAATTTCTTATGGAACAGGGTGGAATATTCGGTTCTTTTTATCCTTAATCGTGTGTTGAAAAGAATTGGTTTTTGCTACCCTTAGTTAATTCGGAAAATTAGTTTTTATTGCAGATAACTAATTTCTATAATTACTGCTATTTTTTCAGCGTACAATTAAATTTTGTAACAATATGTTTAACTTCCGCAAGGAGTACAAATAAAATATTTTTCTTAAATGTGAAATAACGTCAAAAGTTTCGATCTCAAAGGACAATTTTTTTCGATAAAGAAACCTTCGAATTTTGTTGGAACCCAAAAATGCTATATTATATAACATATTCTATTTAAATTGACGAAGTTATCGTCAACTTCCGTTATAAGCCGGAGTTCAACAAAATTACAAACCTTTGAACTAGAGACTTCTTAGATTCCACAATCTTTTAATAAATTTCTCAGTAGTACTGTTTCATTACACCAGAACTTTAATTAATCAAACATTTCATTCTCAATCTGCAAATCATGATAATTTAGACCGAAAACGGTCAGCTACTCGGAATTGTACTTTTCTATAAGCCATTCCACAAATTTTCGGAATATTATTTGATAACCTTAATAGGTACTTAACAATTAAAACAAAAAAAAAACGCAGATTTGAAATCACTGTAACATTCAAGGCAATTAAATAGCTGCAAGAAATGCGAACGACATACATGTTTTTTTTTCAAACTAGATCCATTATAACAGCAAATGAAAAATCCGCTACAAATGTCTGAAAGGAGGTTCAACTATAAAATGAGACATCGCTGACTCATATACGCACGTAATGATAGTAACGCTAAGTACAGTTATGGAGCACTTATTGAAATAAGAAATGCGGAAAATACATCTTTTTCTTATTTATGTAATGATAATGATTATTGCGTTAAGTTATTGAAATTATAACGACAAAACTGTATTAGTTTTCTCGTGTGAATCTAAGACAATTTCAGTATACGTAGAAATAGCATGTTTTTAAGGTGCATTTGTCTATTTGTGTGACCAAATGCTCTATATTATGAAATATTTTATAAGCTATACTTTTTTGAGATCTCCACAGGTGAAATTGTGGCCAACATGGTATTATTAAAAAGAAATACCCAAATATTTGCAAATAAAGACTTACGATTAGCCCACATGTGTGAAACGAAATCTCTTAACCGGGATCTCCTGGATGTGGGTTAGATAACAGATATGAGGTTAGAAACTTCAACCCCTACCGGCTATATTTTAGAGAACTATGTCCCTAACATGAACTTTTCATAGGTTTCATGAAACTTTATTATTTATTTTCTCTTGTGCTTTGATCAACTAAATATCGATAAGGTTATGTTAAAAAATATACAAAATGAAAACAAATAAGATTTTAATAAAAAAACAAAAATAGATAGGTACAAAAAATAACCAAAAATGAAATAATCCTTTCTGGAATTTAAATTTCAGAAAATTAAATCTTTAAAATTAAACCATTTATATTTTAACAAAAAATGTATGACAAAATATATACAAATGGCTACGGAATCTATGACATGTCTTTAAAAAGATGCAGGTATAATATGTTAACAATATTACCTAACCATGTGCAATTGTAGATTAAAATAATCTCTATACCATATACAAAACAGAAAAAAATATTGGTACTGTACTTTACAAAAACGTCTTTATACAAAACGCAAAGCCATTGGGTCTATTCAAATTACACTCTTATTTCGAGATTTTATTGCCATCAAAACTGAAAACGAAAATATCCAAATTTTTTTTCAAGAAGTGGCAACTTGCAGTTAAATCATAAACTATAATTAATGTACCCAATATTCCATCACGTAAGTAACCAAAGCTTCATGAAATAACGTGAAATAATAATAAATAAAAGACCCTAGCCAAAAATAAAGGTCCTTCCAGCAAAATAAGGTCTAATATTGAAATATACGGTCTACAGTTGAATTATATACTGCCTTGCAGTTGAATCAAAATGGCTACACACTCACCTTTTAACAAAAGATTCTAATTCTTATATTAAAAATTCTCTGCCTATCGGTTCATATTCGTATTTTTAAACGATGCCAGGAAATAAACAGCCAACACAACTATATTTGACGACTAATATTTCATCTAATCGGCTTCTAAAAACGCAGAAGAGAATGCACTACATGGACAGTAAATTCATAGTCAAATAGTCTGTGTCTATTCTTATCGGCAGTCGAATTCAGAAGGAAGACAAATCTGTACGTTCGACAGCAGATAAAAATTGTAATCCCGTCCATCATCATTATCACCAGAAGCCGACAGAAGGAATCCTTTCATGAAATAAATGACGAGGACACCACCAGCTTCAAATTGTAACATGCCATAACTCTTAAAAACAGAAAGTTCATAAATGAGTTAATTTGAGCCCTCTTGCACCGGACGTATTCACGAGTTAAAAATGATATTAGCTTTTGATTCTGCTGGTATTCATAAAAATATAAGGGACGTATCGTTCAATTCGTAAAGAGCAAAAAATTTCAAGCCTTTCCAAAAAAAATTAAAATATATTAGTGAATAAAGGGAAAAACTGAATTTCCCATCATTCACCTGATGACGATAGCAGATACAAAGCTATTGAAACGTTGTGAGATCAACCATTTCAAGACGATGGAAGTTCAAGGAATCTTCGAATAATTAGAGTGATATAAGGTTTGGTAGATTAAGAATATTAGACCATTTAATGTTGCAACGTCTATGCAGCCCTTATTGGTCTAAATGAAGTAATTAGTAGCAGTTGTCAATATTGATGGATAGATTCCGTTTGAAATATTGCATAAGATGCTCAATTATGAGCAAACTAACAGAAATTTAAGTAACGTTGTTAATAATGATTGGTTGTGGACACACGCAGAGATCCTTACAAGCTTAGTATTTTTCGTACAACAGGCCTCATGGATTTTGCAAATGATAAGGATAGTACTAAAATTCAGGCAAAATCCTGTCGACCTAAGACAGCTACAAATGAGCATGTATAATATTAGCGAGAGATCAGAAAGGACGATATTGTATAGTTTCTTCAATAAAAAATACAGTTAGTACAAGAATTATAAGAGGATAATCCTTGTTGAGGAATGCAGTTTTGTCAGGAAATGATGGGTAACAATACTTAGTAATAATAATTTTTTTCGTTCTGATGATTCAGATTTCAACCTAAATGGATTTCTAAATCGTCATAACTGTTGCTACTGTGCTGATGAGAACTTTCATTGGATGGAGAAGAGTCATACTCAATATCCTTAAAAATTAAATGTATTTGTGACTACAACGCATAATCAGCCCATCTTTCTTGGAGAAATTTTAGAGGCTAATGGTTATTAACAGCTTCTACGTGGATTAAGTTGTACCCGCAATAATTTTTTTTATTTCCGAACCAGGTAAATCATGTAAGTTCAGATGACATTAGATCTCAGCAAGTTAACGTGAACTTTCAATTATTACCAAAAAATTCAGAAAAAATGAAAACCAGAGCTATATTTCAGAAACCAATAAAGAAACTATTACAAAAATATTTGGAAATTAGTTTTTCAGTTTTTTTTTTAGCTGTATATAGCCTCGTTTTGATGAATATCACAGGTGTGCAACGAAAATGCTGTATGGATGTTTTCAACTAATTGCTATGTATTTAGGTATTCTGAAAACTAAAAAAATACTCAAAAAAATCCAGAACGTTAGGTTATTTTGCAAAACAGAAAAATTTATTACAAGAAAGGGGGTTTTTGGGCTAACTTGAAGTCATAATTAAATAGGTATAATTCTGATTACTGTTTTTAAATGTATACATGCCATAATTACCATTATTTTCTACATAAAGGATGCCCCATGTGAGCTAAATTATCAAACATAAACGTGTTGTAACCTGAACTTGCACGCCTGGTTCAGTTACGTGTTAACTCGTCATTGTTTTATAGATTTTGGTTTAATATAATGCAATGTCCTCTGTGCAGAAGTTTGTGCATTCATCTGACAGTTTCTTTTATATTTCTGGCGAAAATATGGTATTAAAGTAACAATAAAGATTTACGTTTCCTATGGTATGGTGCTAACAAAATAAACATAGTGGTGATGGTTACTTTTGTTCGTGTAATGTGAAAGGGTATAATTCAAAATGGAAGCAGTCAATTTCATATCCCAATTTGTAATAAGCTATTCGTCCCATCCCAAGGAAACCTATAAGTACTTGGAATTAGTTCTTTGCAAATTCAAAATGTAAAAACCACGGTTTGCAAGTGTGCGGTGCTTTAAAAATCTTGGGCATATTGCTCGGACAACAATCTAGGCTTACCAAATTCCCTTGCTTTTTGTGTCTATAGGATAGCAGAGACCGAGCAAATCACTGGATCAAAAAGTTTTGGCTTTCGGGGGAGCTTAAATTTGTGAAAAAGAACGTCCTGCATGAAACTTTGGTGCCTCATAAAGTTATTCTACCACCGCTTCACAAAAAGCTGGGATTGATGAAGCAATTTGTAGTCACTTCCAAGAGATGGAAATTGCTCCAAATACTTCTACTTTCCTGGCCTTCAGAGGCAAAGTTGAAGGAAGGTGTTTTCGTTAAAATATATATCAGACAGCTTATGGCTGATCCACAATTCATCACAACAAATACGGATCCGCAAAGAGAAGGGTGAATAGCCTTTAACGAGGTCATAGAGCATTTTTTTGGGAATAGCAAAGACCGTAACTAGGTACATACAAATCGCCAAAAGAATGTTAAATGAATTTCAAACTTTAGGTTGCCTAATGAGTTTAAAAGTAATTTTCTTCATTGCCACCTCGACTAGTTTCAGGAAAATTTTGGAGATGTGAGTGAAGTGCAAGGCAAACAATTTCACCAAGCTATTAAGGAGATAGAAAAAAGATACCAGGGTAGATGGATCGCCTCAAGGATGGCATACTACTGTTGGACGCTTCAGAGAGACCTTCCAGATACTTTCTACAAGCGAAAATGTACCAAAGGAAGTTTCACTTAAAAAAAGAAGTGTGTTTAGGTGGTTATTAATGAATCTATTTTACGTTAAAAAAATTCTTTACACTATTTTAAATTATTTTTTTAGACTGTTGTCTATTATTTTAAGATGATAACTTGTTTAACAAAGATGCCAACATTGCCAGAAAGCGTGACATTCTATGATTCGGATTCAGTACACCCAAAAACATAAAATCAGGCAAACATACTAATAACACAGGTCTCAATTATTTTTTTACATGCTTGTGTATTCTTTACCTTTTTTATTAAACTAAAGGTCTATTGAACTTAGTGATGATGTTGGCTGGCTGACATTGCGGAATTCATATTTATAGTATTCTTGGAAAAATGTTGGTGTTAAGTAAAATATACAATAAGATATTTTTAACAAAACAGCCAAGCCACAATAAACAAAATTAAGAAATACGATTATTTTTGACAGTAACCAGTGCCGTGATTTTAAATTGAATTCCAAATCAAATAAACTGTTATATGACGTTAACACCAAAAACACAGAATGTTAAAACGTGTCAGCACCACAAGCAAAAAAAAAACACGAAATTGGAAAGTAATAGTTTAGAATTTATTTAGTTAAGGATTATGCATCCAATTGTTGAATCGGAAATACCGTTTCTGGATCTGAATCATGGCCGTAGCTATATTTTTTTGTAGGATAGGGTTGATTATTCTAGCAATTTTTTTAAGATGATGGATTGTTTAGGACATCAAACGTTTTTTTCTATTTATTAGTTCTTGTATATAAAATGTATAGAATAAAAAAACACGTTTTTGAAAAAAAAATGTAATATTCGATAAAATTGAACCTTCAATTCTAACTTAGGGGGGGGGGTGAAATTTCCTGCAGTTCACATGGTCTTACAATAAGAAACGCTATAAATAGGACCTGTTTTGGTTTTGGTTTAAGAGAGAAATTAAGGAGTCGTATTTTTTAATATTATAATGATATCAAAGAGAATCTAATATTTTTGTATATAAAAGAAAGACTGACATTTCCACTAGACTAAGAATAATTTTCTTGATTTAGTGAATAGTTTATCAGCTCAAAAATGAATTGCTATCTATATTTTTTAAAGGCCTTTGTGAGTAAAGCATTTTTTCATTCTCTCGAGAAACAACTGCTTCAGTGCGAATTATGTTAATGCTGCAGACACCTTTAGAAATTCAAACAATCAAACCAAAAAGTTTACACGAGAATAAGCAATGTTTAAGATTATAATTAGCCAATTAAAGGTATCAAACTTGGCAATCGCTGCTCGATCCAGAATAAAAAACTTGCGACCACGGCAATTTATCGAAGAAACGCTTTGAGGCGCCAAGTATAACGTACCTTTCTTGTTGAAAAGGTGAACTGATGCACTTTAAGGCATCTACACGTGTTTGATGCTAGATATGTCATACGTGTCTAATAAGTTTTTATTGAAAAACGATCTTTGGTCCAAATGTAAGTATAGTTTTTTCTATATTTTGCATTAAACTATTTTAGCTTGTTTTCGTTAACTAATAATTAGCAAAACTAAAATGGAGTGTTTATTATACTACTAACTACTACTAATATTAATATTTTAATTACATGAAAGGGATGAATAATTGTAACCCATTTCAGTATTGCTAAAAACTACTTTGATATAACCGAATGTGAATGATTCAAAACTTTACTAAAATGTTTTTCAATATTTAAAAAAAATATTTGGCACTATTAGGTAGGAAAAGGTTTAAATATTCACAGTTGCGCGATCAAAGGTTTGAAGAAGTTACAAATCTAACATAAGGATATTGTTACAAACTTAGAACCCATTAATGACTTAATTTAAATTTGAGTTAAATCACAAATATATAATGTTTTAATTGTTTACTTTGGTATCATAAATAAAAGAAATAAGAAAATACATTAACGGCGTTTTTTTTTTCACATCCAACTATGTGAAAAAATGTTGTTTTTATAATTTACATTTTCTGTCATCCAACTATAGGCCTGTTATACGTGATTGAAAATGTCATTTTGTGAGCTATATAGTGACGTTTAGATAGGGCTTATAAGAAATAACAAAGCTGACTATGGTTGCAAAAAATCTAGAAGCCCTAGAAAAAAATTCGTTAAAGTCAATCGATTGGGCGTAGTCGCTAACACAAAACTGCTAAATTTTATCAAATTTGCTTACTAGACGGCGAATGTATTGCAATTTATCGAAAACCACTTTTTTTTTCTCGAAATTTTGAAAACTTGTAAATATTTTTAATTCCGATAAAATACCTGATTGGGTTTGGAATAGGCGACCTTTTTTCTCATGGGACACATGACATATCAAGGAAGTTTTATTTAGCATTCATCAATCTGAAACAAGTTTCGTAACTTATATTTCATACACCCAATAAATGTTGGACTAATAAAAAATATACCTAATACTTGTTAAGTTTGTTAAGTTAAACAGATAATTAAACACAATAAATAATATACGTACAATATTGGACAATACGAAATCCTCAGCCGTTGCAACATTTTATATAAATTAAAATTTTACCGATTAAAAAATTTAAAATTTATCAATGAAAATAAAAGATAATTGTGGTTCATTTACACATAAAGTTTTGATTCTTGCATAATGTGGAGGTGCTCCATCTAGCTGGAACAAGATGATCGTTACATTTTGAAAAGGCAAATTTTCTATAGTTTGATCGACGTAATTTTGTAATATCTCAAGATATCAAGGAGCACTCAAATAATTATAAAAAAAATAAAATGAACGTTTCCGTTTATGACCCTTAGCAATACGTTAAAACTCCACCTGACTTGATGGCGCACCTCACGATTTAAGAACGGATTTTGATGGGCCCAATACACCTTGTTTTGTCTGTTAAATATCCTGTAATTTGTAAATCTGCTTTCATCAGACCACAGAACATTAAGCGGAAATTGAGAATTTTTTTGGTAATTTTATACGAACCAATTACAAAACAATCTTCTCTTTTCTAAATCACCAACATGAAAGTTTCTACATATAGAGGATACTTGTACTTTTTAAGAATTCTCTGAACCGTCAATTTAGATCACTTCAATATAATGTTCCAATGATGAAGTGAGATACGAGGATTGTGGATAACACTTTATAAAATAAGTTTTTTAATATTTTCATAACACATTTCGATTGGGTTTATAACAGGAACTATAGGTAAGTAATTTATTTCTAAGCATTCTGAAGTAAGACAAACCTGGTTAAGGTCGTTAGGGATATCGCTGAAAGTACATGTCTTGAGCTCATTCAGTGTTCCTAAGGCACAAAATAAAGCAATTATACATATGCACTTTTCCCCAATTTGAATTTCTTTTTCATATTTAATTTAATTTAAAAATGCTCGAATAACTAAGTTACTTAAAAAATATCACATTTATATTGAAAAATATTTACTCTTAGAGAATAGAACCAAATAAATAATAAAGTTTTGACAAAGAGATTCGTAGCTATGACAACAAATTCGGAATTTGTTTCAGAGCTAAGCGAAAAATTGTGTTTTTATTTTAATAATTTATATTTTCTGTCACCCAAAGATAAACATGTTATACATGGTGGCAAAGCTCCTTTTATGTGCTATTCAACGATATATATATATATATATATATATATATATATATATATATATATATATATATATATATATATCCAATACAGTGACCATATGAAATATCAAAGTTTGGCTATGGTTCCAAAAAATCTAGAAGGCATAGAAAAAAAATTAGTTAAGGTGAACCGATTGGCCGTAGTCGCTAACAAAAAAGTGCCAAATTTCATCATCAAATTTGTTTAAAAGATGGCGAATATATTGCAATTTTTCGAAAATATATTTTTTTGTTTTTACTCGATATTTTGAAAATCTCTGTAGACTTTTTTAATTTCGATGAAGCACCTGATTGGACTTGGAATAGCGCAACTTTTTCGCATCACGCATCTATTGCTGTCTCGGAAATCCCCAGGTAGTAAGTTTTACCTAAGCCACATGTTATCTTGTTTTCTGTACGACAATTGTGGCATTTCTGGTTTCTATTTTTTGAGTTATTTGGGAATAACACCACATAACCTTGAAAGCATGTTTATTTCAGAAAGTCCCAACGTTTCAAGGTCTAAATCAGAACCCGTTTTCAATGGTATTAACACAGATGAACAAGAAATTAAAAAATTGAAAGATTAAAAGAATTCGTAACTTGTCAATTACTTGCATAGTTGGACGATGAATGGGCAAACCGTGGTTATGTTAGAATTGCCACGTTTGTAACCAGTTTTAAACTGCATATTTTAAAGCGTTAATCGGTTGTAAAATAATCAATTTTCGTAAATGCACTGATAATTACTGAATAATATTGTGAAGTTTCCTACCACCATTTGAACTTCATTCAGAATATATATACGATGGCGGATGACATAAACGTCGAAAACCATCACTCCGATTTAAAAGGCGAAAAATACTGTGAAATTTGTGCAAATGGTATTAGAAAGAGTGGCATAACATGTGCTAATGTCAAATGCAATATTACATTGCACGTAAAATGTTTTGAACTTGTGGCGAAGTTGTTTTTAACGAAACGCACTAACTGGAAGTGTAAAAACTGTACTGATACGCAGAATAGTGCTGAAGTGAACAAAGTGGCGGAAATTACAACTGAATCGATTCTGCACAAAGAAATTGAGTGTCTGAAACCTGAAAAAATTCTGCTAGAAAAGATGTTAGAAGAACTGGAATACCGTAATAATTTGTAACGGAAACTAATAAATTTGGAAGCAAAAATGTAAGTTTTAATGATAATAAACCGACTTTTAACCAGGTGGCCGGCCGATCGGTAGGATTGGTCAACAAAACGAACGTAAACATGAGGTTTTAGTTATCAAAACAGCTGATGCCAAAACAAACGTAGCGGAAGAAATTAAGGAAAATTTAGATCCAGGAGGCTTAAAAATTCAAGTTAACAACACTAAAATTATTAAAGATGGTTTATTGGTTAGCTGCGGAAAATAGAATGTGTGCATAAATTCAAAAGTGAAATAAATGCAAAATTTGGTAATAAATATTATTTTGATAGTGACAAGAAATTTACACCAAGATTGATTGTATATGGTGTTGATTTAGCAATTAGTGATAAAAAATGTATGGACGATATTAAAAACAATAATTCAGTTTCCAATTGTGTTGACAAGAATATTAAATTAATAACAAATCTAAAATTTGAAAAGAACAACATATTTGTATTTGAGGTGTCACCTAAAGTAAGAAAGTCAATACTTAAAGTGGTCGTTAGGTGTTATCGTTGCTCTGATTTTGGCCATACCAGTAAAAATTGTAAATTCAAATCATTTGTCTGTCCTATTTGCTCTGAAAACCACGAATTAAAGATTTGTAAAGCGGATTTTAAAAAATCTAATAATTGTAATAATTTTAATTTACAAACTAAACGTAAACTAAACGATAAATATCATATTCATCATGCAGCAAGTGATTATAAATCATGTTTTTTTTACAAAAACATTATTGGAAATTTAAAAGCGAAAATAGATTATGGAGAAGGGTGAAATGAATATAAAACTAAGTATCGGCCATTTTAATACCAGATCATTAATCTCTAGTTTTCTCGATTTATGTGATATTATTAATCGATATAGATTTGATATATTTGCTCTAACTGAAACATGGCTGTCGCACGACATACCATCTAGTGCAGTTGCTATTCCCGGATATCGTTTTTTGCGTAAAGACCGTCAAAGTCGTGGCGGAGGTGTAGCTTTCTATCTTAAACACGACATTTTTGCAGAGGAAATAAATATTATAAATATTGATAATTTTAATGATGATTTATTGGAAACATTGTGGATCAAAGTTAAATTAGATGATTTATGGTTCGTTACAGGAGTAGTATACAGACCTCCTGGAGCAAATGTAAATTCTTTTATTGATATAATAGATACAATGTTAAATTATGTTTAATTCCGACTGCCAATAATATCTTAATCCTGGGTGACATGAACAAACATTTATACAATTATAATAATCCATTATCATCATGTCTAGAATCTTACGGGTTTACACAACTTACTCATTAAAGGACCTACCCGAATACAGTACTCTACGTCCACATTATTAGACCCAATATTTGTAAAAGATGAAGGGGACCTAAGAATTATAAACTCGGGCACAATTAATGCAGATTCTATAAGTGACCATAGACTTACTTTTTGTCATCTCACTGGAACCTCCTATAAATTTAAACAGAAATTACGTACCTATAGGCATTTTATCTTCATTAACGAAGATTCGTTTTATTTTTTTCTTAACAGAATTAACTGGGACAATATATACTCCATGGATAACATTGGCGATAAGGCAAATTTCTGACAGATAATATTGTTTACCTTTTTGACTTACATGCACCTATAAAAACGGCACGGCTTAGTAGACCTTTCAAACCCTGGATTACTGACAACATAAAACTTCCGCAAAATTTACGAGACAGAGCACTTCAAAGGTATAATGCTAATAAAAATGCTCAAACTTGCAATTATTGCAAAGAGTTACGAAACTTTACAAGTAGTTCTATAAGAAGAGAACGAGCGGCTTATCTAAACTCGGTCAACAAACGTGATTCAAAAAAATTTATAAATTCCTTAAAAACTATTAACCTGAATTTTAAACGCATAAATTATGACATTCCACAGCATCTTTGTGATCCAGATAAAATTAATGATGCTTTTCTTAGTTTCATAAATGGTACTGCTGTAAGTCAGGCAAATACTTACTACTACTACTAAGTTCAATCTACAAAAATAGTAAATTTCATAATACACTAATTTTTCTTTTCTAGTGGCAAGCCCACAACAAATATATAATATCAGGATGAGCTTAAATCTAACGCATGTAGGTCTGATGGAATAACTCTTATAATGCTTACGTTATGTCTGCCGGTTATAATTTTGCACTTGACGTATATTATTAACTGTTGCTCAGAAATTGAATGCTTTCCACAATGCTGGAAGGAAGCATTATTATTAACCCTATCCCTAAAGTTGAAAATCCTACGGAGTACAAGGACTTACGACCGATAAGTCTGCTACTAGTGTTAAGCAAGGTGCTAGAGAGAGTTGTGTATATACAGCTAAGTGAATACTTCACTTATAACAACACTTTGCGGAAATATCAATCAGGATTTCGTTCGGGTTATAGTACAGCTACAGCACTCACCAACTTAAGTGATAACATTATAAAATCGCTAGATGATAAAAAATCTACTATAGTGGTATTACTGAACTTTTCTAAAGCTTTCGAACTTGTTCATCACTCGTTATTATGTGACATATTATCATATTACGGAGTATGCGGGTTGGTTAAAAGATTGTTTAGGTCTTACCTGCAACACAGATACCAAAAAGTTCGGACACAACAAGGTACATCAAAATCGAAAATAGTAAAATCAGTACCACAAGGGTCCATTTAGGCCCCTTACTGTTTCTTATATACACGGCGGACTTGTATAAACATACTGTGTGTACCACCCAGTCTTATGCTGATGATACACAGATAAGTCTCAGTTTTGATTCTAGTGACTATATAAATACGTGCAAATTAACTAACTCTGATCTATTAGCGATACAAGACTATTGTGATAGTCACAATCTTAAGATCAACCCACAAAAGTCAAAATGTTTGTTGTTCACGTCAAATAAATACTATAGTTATCTCAAAGAAAAGATTACGATAAAAATGGGAAATGAATTAATTTCTATTGTAGACGAAGCAAAAATTTTAGGTATCACGTTTTATCGTTACTTAAGAATTACGACGCATGTTAACCAGTTATTTAAAAAGTCACTTGTTGTTTTAAAACTACTCTATACAAACAAGTCAATTTTAAACTTAAAAACGACGGAAAAATGGTGTGAAACATTTGTTTTGCCAATCTTCTATTACTTTTATACAGTGTACTATCCGTACCTAACTGAGTTTACAAAGAAAATAATTCAAAAAGTACAAAATACCTGTTGTAGACTTCGCAAATTTGACCATATAAGTCGAACACTAATAGAGAAAAACTGGTTAACAATGAAAAAGACTTGGCAATATCATTTTTGTAAATTTGTCCATCGTATTATTCACACGAGAAAACCGGATTATCTTTGGGAAAAAATAGTTTATGCTAATCAAATTCACAATAGACCTACAAGATTCAGCAACCTTTTATATGTCCCTAGACATTCAGCCATGTGTCAGCGGTCTTTCTCATTTAACGCAGTTAAAATGTATAACAAAATTATTCTGGAAAACTTAGATAATACAATTTTACTTGGTTTTCAACAGAAAATTAAAAAGCTCTTGTTAACGACATTCTTGTTTTTAAATTCTCTTAATGTAGTTTGTCAATGTCAATACTTTCCTCCATATTGTTCAATTGCCACAATTACCTACTCTGGAAATAAATATTTAGTGAAGAAATTTGTTTTGTTTAGGCTTGAGTGGAAGATTAGCCGTAGG
This sequence comes from Octodonta nipae, assembly GCA_034190945.1. NCBI lineage: Eukaryota > Metazoa > Arthropoda > Insecta > Coleoptera > Chrysomelidae > Octodonta > Octodonta nipae. Next base: position 34,981,739 of record CM067222.1, read on the forward strand.
CTAAACTCCGCCTTTTGTTTTGCTATGTATGTGTATACTATTTAGATTTATGTATGTGAATGCTGAATAGATATATGTATTACATAGATGAAACAATAAAGACGCTTTATTTATTTATTTATTCGTAATGACACATTTCATAAATCACAATTTGACATTAATATTTGACGACAAAACTGATGTAACTAAGGGGATTTACTGCAAATTTGATATGTACAGGGTAGCACTAAAAATTCTGAAGATCATGTGAAATAACAAAGCAACTTTGAATTTGGAAGAATTTGAATGTTATCTTTAGAATTTCATGTTGCGTTCCTAGGTACGACTTTGTAATAATATAGTGCATTCGCTAAAAATGAGGCCAACGAAATTCTGATGTTCCTGAGATCTCATTAAAGTCATAAGGGAAAACTTAGGAAAAACCTTATGAACTATCCCGATATAGGGCTGTTTAAGAGGACATTACCATTATTCATTACATCCTTGGTTATTGGCAACCAGGAACGGCTGAATTCTATAGGTTTACTATTGCTTCCAATTAAAAAAAAATTAAAGCAGACTCTTTCAGCTTTCGTTTTATGATGTGTTCTTCTTTACGTATGCTTGAATTTTGAAAATGTATGTTATGACCAAGGTAGCAGGTATGTTCGCAAATTTTTGACTCTCCGAAATGTCGTTTCTTTATATACTTTTTGGGTTTATTTATTCGAACATTTAGAGGTCTAGAAGTTTCTCCGATATAAAATTGTTACATTCGCAAGGAATTTTATAAATGCAATTTTTTTAATTTTGGGTTACGTTATTTGGTTTAGTTTTCAGTGTATTTCTTGTTTTGAAAGTTGTTTTAATATTAAATCTGTTTCCCACTCTTTTCAGTCTTTCTGAAAGACCCTGCATGTATGGTACGGTAGTTGTAGTAATGTGCTTATCAAGGGTTTTAGAATTCTTTGGAGTAACTTGGTGTTGAATGTTAGTGATTTTTGTGCTGAATTTTATCTATCTCTTTATTGATAAACTTTTTAGGATAATTATTAGCAGATAATACATTTTTATAAATATTTTTCTTTACTAAATTTATCCATAACAGAACAGTTGGATTTTGCTCTGTCATACAAAGTTTTAATGATGCCCTTTTAACGGTGTTTGGGTGATGAGAGTTAAAATTGAGATATCTGTTAGCGTGAGTCGGCTTTCTGTAGACTTGTGTTTCAAATAACGATTGTTTTTTTGTTATTAAGATTTCCAAAAAAGTTAGTGTGTTCTTTTGTTCAATTTCTCATGTGAACTGTATAGTTGGTTCTTTGTTATTGATGTCGTTTAATAATTCATGTAAGTCTTCAAGAGAGAAAGGTTTATTCTCTTTTGTAAAAAGTCATAACGCAACCAACTAAAGATTTATTCTCTTTTTAGTGCTACTCTGTATATATGAAATTTGCAGTAAATTCCCTTAGTTACATCAGTTTGATTGTCAAAGATTAATGTAAAATTGTGATTTACGAAATTTGTCGTACGAATCGTTTTGATTTTTTGTGTTAATAGCCTCGAAAGCGGGGTCTGATTTAGACCTTGAAACTTTTGGACTTCTTGAAATATACAGATTTTCAAGTTTATGTAGTGCTATTCCCAAAGAACTCTGAAAAAATAAAAACTTGTTTTCTTGTTTTTGTTATAGAACTTTTTTGGTATTTGCTTCCCTTAATTTAAAAGAACTGCCTAATATTTTGACTTAAATATTTAACTTAACAGTCCTCTAATCAGTAGAATGCGATACAATAATGAGACGATTAAAATCCGACTTGACCATACAATGTATGGCATCACACTCCCTCTAAGACACACTTAGTGTGCCCTTTGGGGAAAATTCATTAAACTCCAGATATACTACATATCAAAAGGGTTTAGCTCTGTGGGAGCCCTTGCCAGGTTATCAGGCCCGTGGTCGGCGTCGTGGCTGCAGTTCCCCATGAATTTTCTGACCGTCCGGGCTGTTCCTAATAGGACGGCTTTTTGCATCAGTTGTTCGTCCAGACCGAGGTATTTCAAATTGTTTAATAAATGTTTTGGGACTACTCCTGTTGTTGACATAACAATTGGTACCGTTTGAGTGTTGTTCATGTCCCATTGTCTCTGTATTTGAAATTCTAAATCCCTATATTTGGCTATTTTTTCAGCCTGCTTAATATTTATATTGACTTTATCTACCAAAACTATATCTGGTCTGCTGTGAGCAACAGTCCGATCGGTCAATATCGTCCGGTCCCAGTACAGTTTGTAGTTGTTATTTTCTAAAATTGATTCTGGTTTTTATATATAGTAGGGTGTTCTTACCGACTGTGATAGCTCGAGTTTCAGCGCTAGTTCCTGGTGCAGTATTTTTGCAACAGCATCGTGTCGTTCTTTGTATTCAGTTGCAGCGAACGCTTGGCAACCTCCTGTGATATGCTGGATAGATTCAGATGTTTGGCAACCATATCTGCATCTGTCGTTGTTGATAGAAGGGTCTTTGACGATGTACTTTAGATAGTTCTTATTTGGAATTACTTGATCTTGGATTGCCATTATAAAGCCTTCCGTTTCAGGAAACATATGACCAGAGATCAACCAGTAGTTCGACGCTGAACTGCCGACATAATCTTGGTTGACGTCATTTATATGTCTTCCATAAAGCGGCTTCTCTTTCCATTTGAGCAGTTTCTGATCAGTTGTCTGGTGGTATACTTGAACTTGTTGTTCTGTCAGTCGCAGAGGTGTTGAGTCATCAACCTGACATATGACTCTCTGTAGATCAGAAAATTCTGCGAGTTTCTGGAAATGATTACGCAAATTAGAAATTTGTTCATCACGTAACTTGCCTATATCTGCCAATTCTCTTCCTCCTTCATACCGTGGCAACGTTGTACGTTCGACAGAGCTCTTTGGATGGTGATTTTGAGCTTTTGTTAGTAGAACTCGAACTTTCCGTTGTAGTTGTTCAATGTCAGTCTTGCACTATTTAACTATTCCGAGTGAGTAACAGAGTACTGAGCAAGCGTAGGTGTTAGTAGCCTGAAACAGATTTTTACTGTTAAGCTTAGTTTTCAAAAGTCGTCTTACCCTTCTATAGAACTCTGTTGGTAGGTCCTTTTTCATGGTGGAGTGATCAATTCGTTGAGCCTGTTTTATTCCAAGGTATTTGTAAATATGGCCTTCCTCCATGGATTCAACTGAGGTGCCATCTCTCATTTCGTAGGGCCCTGCTGTATTTTGCCTTTCACTATATTGATAATTCGGCATTTGTCTAGGCCAAATTGCATATGAATGTCACTAGAGAACCCTTCTACTATTTTAAGCATATCATGCAGCTGTTGTTTCGTAGCTGCCGTCAACTTTAAGTCGTCCATGTATAACAAATGGTTTATCTTTAGCGATTGTTTAACGTTGTTGTGTTTGAGACTGAATCCAAAGTAAGTCGCGTTCAGTTTTTGTGAGAGTGGGTTCGTGGCAAGGCAGAACCACAGCGGGCTAAGAGATCGAGTCTGTTTGTATCGAACAGTCGGCTTCATTGAGAAAGATTTTGGTTTGCCACGTAGTCATGACATATTCAAAAAGTTAACAATACAATTATTTACTTTATAGAGTTTCAGCACCTGAATAAGCCAATCATGTGGAACTGAATCAAAGGGCTTTTTGTAGTCCACATATGCCATGTAGCGATTTCGTCGTTTGTCGTGGCGTTGATTGCAGACAATGGAATCAATTATTAGTTGTTCTTTACACCCCATCGAGTTTTTCGCGAATCCCTTTTGTTGTTCGGTAATTATATTGTTTATCTCACAATGTCTGAAAAGGCGATGATTAATGCACGACGTTATAAGTTTGTATAAGGCTGGGAGGCAAGAGATTGGTCTGTACTTTGCTGTGTCCTGTGTACATAGGTTATCCTTTGGTAAGAGGTATGTAGCACCATGCGTAAGGAAACTAGACATCTTGTGTGGATGGATAATTATGTCATTTATGAGTACTGTTATTCTGCACACCATCTGGTCCTGGTGCTTTCTAGTTATGAAGGTGTTTCATTATGTTGCACATGTCGTCCGTTGTAAATGGTTGGTGTTGCATCTTATCACAATTTTGAAATACAGCCTCCTCCTCATTAATCCAGCTCGCTCTGGAGTTATGGGAAACTGTTGTGGAAAGTTGTGTTTTCCAGAACTGCTCGATCGCCATTTTACTGGGATAACTAGGGGTTTCATTATTATTGATGTTGTTGAGTTTTCTATAAAACCCTTTTTCTGATTTTCGGAATAGTGCGTTGTCTAGTTTCCGTTGGTTAATGGTTTTGTACCTTCTCAATCGACTTGTGTATAAGGTAAGCTTTTGTCGTAGACTATCCAGACACTGCTGAGATGTGATGTTTTCTCCATCCCAATGGGAGTGTATTCGGTTATTGCCCATGATAGTCTTGACAAGTCTTTCTATTCTGTTGTTCCTGACCCCTCGTTGATACTCGGTCAGTCTTCCAATGTCTTTCCGAAGAGAATTAATTTTCCCTTCTAGCTTTCTTTGCCAAGGTGGTATTCGAGGTGTTTGTCTAAATTGGCGAGAGTCTTGCTTTGGTCTTATTGTGACCCCCATTGTTCTGCAGATGGAAATTGCAGCACAGTAGATGATTGTGTGTAGCGATAACGAATTAGCACCTAAAACATAGTGTGACAAGATAAATTTTTGTCATAGCCTGCAAGACGATACCCAGTTTCTTAGAAGATCTTAGTTTGGGAAGTGTTGGTCTAATCAATGGATCTGTTCCACTATACTCTATAAGAGCTCTTTCCATTTCTGCTTGGATTTTCTCAAGCAGGTCAGCGTTGGCTGGCTGTTCTTGTTGAAGTTCTTGAATCTCGTCCGCTCTTTGCGCCAAAGGTGTTTCAGGCTCTGGATCTGTTGTATTTCGACCAAATAATTCACGCTCAACTTCGCTCTGTATTTCGTCCAGTTGATCAAGCGAAATAACTTGTTATCTTATTTTTGTTATAGAACTTTTTTCTGGTATTTGCTTCCCTTAATTTCAAAGAACTGCCTAATATTTTGACTTAAATATTTAACTTAACAGTCTAATCAGTAGAATGCATACAATATTGAGACGATTAAAATTATTATTGATAACTTTATTTTTAATTATATTATTAAAATCAACATTATGTTTATATTTTTTACTTCTGCCAATTCCTCTGCATATTAGTTATTAATTTCATCATTATCTGTTACATGCAAGCGTCCAGCTTTAATTGATTATCTCATTGGAATATAAGCCTCGGTTATAATCTGATAATTTTTATGCAAGTTAATTGGTCTTCCTTTAATTAATTATTTATGTACCATCGGGTCATATGTCCCAATACTGTCATTCATGAAGATATAATTATGCAGGTATAAACATCTATATGTAAAAAGAGGAAGTTTCCAGTTTTTTAAGTTTCTAGTTTTCTGTATACCTACGATATTGGAAAATAACTATTACTTTAAGCTCAATTAAATCCAAAACTATCAAGATCTATATAAAACAAGAAACTCATGTTGAAATTTTAACTTACATAAGAAAGTTGATGAACGGGACCCTTTTAGGATCACCATGGTATCTGCGTATTTCTTCCGAATCTACTCTATCTATTGAAAGCCGAATGTGGAGTGATGGGTGCATAGCGCAAACGAATTCTTAAAATTTATCAGAATTATGATTTTAGTTTAAAAATGTTTAATATAATAATACGTTATCCGAAGTTTCCTTGGACTTCTATCGTCTTGAAATGATGATCTCACAACGTTTCAATAGCTTTGAATCTGTTATCGTCATCAGGTGAATAATAATACGTGTTTAAAACCTTCTATAAACTAAATAAAATCTCCTAGCTCTATACAAATTTATAACCCCTTACAGATTATTAACCTCGTACGAATATTCATTCAAAACATGTAAGTGCGCACAATAGATAATAGATTCTTAAACTGAAACTTATACAGGGTACCTCCAATTGAGTTGGTACTATTCTAATTTCTTTATTATTACAGGTACTGTGTTTGTTAAATTAACAAAGTAGTAGTATCATTTGTTCATCCTGAGAAAAAATAGAAAAACAATTAAACATAACTTTTTCTATCTAGTACTTCATAAAAAATAATTGTTGCTTGGATCCGACTTTAAAAATATACTGGATAGGTAGGTAATTAATTTGTACATAAGAAGCCTCAACAACTGTATTTGTGCAATTATTACTAGAAGTTATTCTAAGCATGAGTAGGTATCTATCTACATAATTGTTTATTGTGCAGTGTTATGTTTAGTTAATTATTTTCAACTTAGTTCAATTTGAAGTCGGTTATTTAAAAATATATTAGTAAACGTTATTTCATTTTTAGTAGTATATGATTCATTATTCAAACACCATCTGTTAGGTTTTGGTGGAAATTTTGACATAGATAATCATTGTAGACTATTTTTTTTAGATCGAATGCATTCAGATTCTTAGTGTGGTTACAGCATTTCGTTGCCAAAGTTTTTATAAACACGATCTTGGGGATTGCTTAAGAATTTGTAAATCTAAGGTCAAATATTTTTTCATGAAGTTTGATATAAAGATAAAGCAGTATTTATGTTTATATTTGTGAACGTCAAATTGTTTACCCTAGGACCTGACTCACAAATGTATTACCAGAATTTCGTTTAGGCAAGGTGTTGACCAAGAATCATAATTATCTTTTGTTTATGAATTTGTTGGTCATAAAGCCACGTACACTTGTTCAATATTTTGTTTATTTGCAAACGTTCCGGACTTTAGGTCATGGCAATAAACTATATAAAAAAGGCACAAATACTAAAATTTAAAACTAAAATGTCTGACAAAATTATGTGAAGAAACTGACGTAACTAACAAAATTTAATTTGATAAAATACAGACCACCACAAGAAAAGAAAGATGGTGTCCGACCTAGATTCCGAACCGTATGGAATTATACAGAAATTATCATGATTATATAAAAATATGTTAATATTGTGGTAAATTATAGTTAAATACTCTGGTCAAAACCACATTTCGATATCTTTTAACAATTCTGTAGATATCGGTTATCAGGTATTATTGGCTCATTCTGTTTAATGAGTAATGTTTACTTTTTAGGATATAACTCAAATGTTATAACTGATTTTTAAAATGTTTTTATATCATTTTAAGCAAAACTTGGGCCTTTAAAACCTATTAGAGGGATAGAATTAGAAATTGAAATACTAATACTGAAATTCCCTATAATGCGTCTCGTAACGAGACATACGGTATATGAATAACTCTGCAATAATTATTATTTGCAATTTGGTCTAAATAACTACATCATTGAACATATGTTCATATAAGGTCAGATGATCGTGACTTTATCGCCGATGTTTTTTAACAAAAAATACCATATCAGTTCTTAATGCGGTTGTAGTTTACCTCATAATATTAATTTAAGATTTCAATTAACATCTGGAAAATTGTTAAAGCAACATATAAGGTAGATATGTGCAATTTACCGAATAATTAATGTTTATCGTTAATTTACAAGTGAAACTTACCACGAAGTTGAAGAATTAAATTGTTTTGTGGCTATTTATATTATCGGTTATAATTAAAATAAACTTTGATGTGTAGAGATCTGCACCAATGTATAAATATAGTTTTATTTAATTTTTGATAAACTGATATCACCAACCAACGAAATATTTTTTTATTCTTGCGGCAATCTCAGCAATTTGTAAAAAGGTCTTCTGAAGTAAACAGTGCATAACTATATCTATATGTGGCACAAAAGTACATATACCGAAATTAAATTCATATGAGATCTATTGTGCCTTTAAACATTTTTACAAAATATTTGAAAATCTGAATTTATAAAACACTTAATACATATTTTTTATATTGTAACTCCCATATGGATAATTTGAAATTTATTAAATAAAATTGTGTTTTTACTACTTTACATAATAATAACAAAGGACATTTATAAATAAATATATAGAGATATAATTTTTTTCGGGAAATTTTATGAAGGCAAATTTTTCTATGCACATGCTTTCCTCCCGATTGTTTGACGTTTTACAGTTAGATGTATGTGCAATAAAAAAATTCAGAAGACTTAGAATAATTTCGTAATTTATTGATTATTAATTTTGGAATTCAGCAATAAATAATTATAGAAAATCAGTATAACGATGAAATGATTTATGCCGTTTTAAAAGCTTTGTCATTTTGAATCCAAAGTTTTACTATTTCCAACTATAAATTATTATTGTCCCATTCCAGTACTTATTAATCATTAACTGGAATAATTTCTCGAATTTTTTAATAAACTATGAAACATATTAGTTTGGCATTTTTCACTTTTTAACCGACTTCCATAAAAGAGGAAGTTATCAATTCGTCGGCAACTTTTTTTTATGTATGACCAGCGATTATTCAAAAACGGCTTGGGAAATTTCGATGATTTAAACTTTTTTTAAAGAACATTACAGAAAGTTATCATATAATTGTCTATAACATGAGATTTACCGTTGTCCAGAAAATCAGAAAAAAAAAGGAAATAAAGGACTAGATTTCAGCGAATTTCAATGAATCTTCACTGTTTTCTCTACAACGGCTCAAGCAATTTGAATATTATAAACTATACTGTACAAAGATACATTCCAGCTTGTTTCCGTATATTTTTCTATAACGTAAAATATACCATTTTTCTGATATTGAAAAAATATGTGCAAAAAAACTGGAGACATCAATGTAAATGTCAAAATTTCAACATAAATATCTAGTTTAATTGTCAAAATATGCCATAAAAGTTTATAGTAAGAATGTTTGGAATGATTTTCATTTTGATTCGTTTGAATTAGGTACGTTCCTTTTAGAGACGAAGTTACGAAATGGCAGAAAATATTCCCTTAATTTATCGAAACGAAAATTTGTTATGCCGGAGATCTCTTCTAAATGGTATACGGTTGTAGGTATGTGCGTACGTGCATGTGATATTAGGTATTGGTACATAAGCAGTTGTATACATAGGATGGTTGAAATATAAAGTGGAACTGAATTAGTTATACAAGGCCGTTCTAAAAATGTTGTATTGTGTTACATATAAGTAGTTGCGAATATAAGGTGATTGAAATAAGAATGAAGCAAAACAATAGTTATACAGAGTGGATATTTGCGTTATAGGACGGAAAATAATTACAGTTATAAAGAAGGCATCAGAGACTGTCAGAAGCACTTCAATATACAGGATGGTTGAAATATAACGGCGAGTAGAATTACAGTTATAAAGGGCGGTTTAAAAAAGTTATATAGTGTGGAACATAAGTAGTGGCCTCTACGAGGTGTTTGAAGTAAGGATGGAGTAAAATTATTGTTATTCAGGGTATATCAAAAATTTGTTATATATATATATATATATATATATATATATATATATATATATATATATATATAATCATAAAAAGTTAGGATATTAAAATTATAGGACGGGGGTTAATATAATTATAAACATGGGTTAAAAAAATTTAGAAGCTATTTCATATACCGGGTTGTTTGAAATAAATGGTAGAATAAAATTACAGTCATAAAATGTGGTTCAAAAATATGAATTTTGTTATATACTTGTAGACCATGAGCAGTTGCATAAATAGAATACTAGACATATAGGGCGAAGTAAAATCATAGGTATACAGGAATAATTTAAACAGTAGAAAAATAGAAACTGTCAATAGCGTGGAGAGGATTTATACTTATACGAGGTGGTTTTAAAAATATCAGGACTGTTGCAGTATTGTGTTGAGTTAAATTATAGTTGTACAGGGTGGTTCAGAATTTGATAGACCAATAAGTTATATAGAGGTGACTAATACACAGAAGCATATACAGTGTGGGTGCAATATAGAGTGAATTAGAGTTACACTTATAGAAAGTGGTCCAAATAATAAAATAAAAAAATTAAAAATATATTTGGAACATACAGAAAAAGAATCTAAATTGGAGAGAGAGAAAAAGAGAGAGAAGAGAGAGAGAGAGAGAGAAGAACACGCTGAAATTCAGATAAAAAAGAAGAAATGTCTGAAAATAGTGACTGATTGCACACGGTTTCTAAACGGTTTTTATTTTAAATCAGCTGAAGTCGGTTCTGATTTAAATATAAGTTATTACTACTAAATTTTTTCCAGTAATACTTTAACATGAATTTCATAATTCTATGTTCTGTACTTGTATTATAACTTAATGTTGAACCTATTAGTGTTATTCTTTCCTATTTTCGGTTAACTGACAAATGTAAATAGTAAAATGTATAGCCAACACTTTCTTGATCAAGAAAGGAAATCTTTTCCGAAAAATATTAGCTTCCAAATTTTAGCAACACTAATGATTACTTATTTTGTGCACGCCTCTTTAGCAGTTTATACAGCAACTTGGCAGATGTCGGTGCAATTCCAACTTGATGACAAACTGAAGTCGAAACAAGGCGAACCTCCGAAAACCAACTAGAATGGTTTTCTAGTCATGAACACTTTTCGTTTCGTTTGATCTCTTGTCTTTTGCTTTGGCATAAAGGATCAGTTACCACCATCGAAATCCGTTACCCATGCTTTTGCATTTGACTTCTGATCTAGAGATTACGAAACTGGGTTTCACCATAACCTTGCGTTATGTGTCGATCCTATTTCGTTACGGTCAGTTTTCGACCTTCCAAGTTTCTCATCAGTTTGGCGAAGTAGCCAAAGAGCTAATTTGATATTACTGTATTGACTGGTGTACTTGGTAATAATAATTTCAGTTTTGGTCAGTAATAGTATTCCGGGAATATTTAAATAACTAAATTCATTTGCAATTTTCTCCCACTATGCGTCTCATAATTTTCAGATATACGGTTTAATAGGGAAAACCCAAAGGATTACATGCAATTTACATAGATCATTCTCACATAAATACATACCAGTTGGTTTTTTAGTTAATTATTTGTCAAGATCCATTGACAAATTCTTAATATATGTTAAATAATTTCTAAAACATAAAAAATCTATAATAGAAAGTTCTTTCTTTTATCATAAGGTTTCATATAAATCCAACTGCAAGTTTCAGGAATTTATAACTTTTTACTTTGATACCACAACTATCCCCTATATTATAATTAACCCAACCTATTAGCAATAATAAAAATAATTTGGTCAAGTGGGAGGTGGATTTAAAAATACAAATAAAATATATTTATCAAAATTTGAGATCGTGTAGTTTCTAAAGTGGGAATTAAGTCGATGTTTAATATTTTTATTAATATCTTTTAAGTAAATGATTTAAAAATATGATATATTTGTAATTCACATAATTAGCCTTTTACATGATATATTACATGATGCATTTGAAAATTTAATTTTTATTTTCGTAACCTAATCCTCATATAATCATAAAGTTCCTTTCAAATTTTTGAAAGGGAGATCCAGAATTTTATGTGGCCTCCTAGGTGCGACCTTGTTAAAATTCGCCAAAAATACAACCAAAGAACTTGTTGATTCAGTGATCCCATTAAAATTATAAGGGAAAACTAGGAAAAACATAATGAGCTATTTGATTTTACATGATGCTTTTGATAATTTTTATTTCATTTAATTCTCTAATTTGTCCCCAAAATTAATATTTGGATTTTCTTCTAATTTTTCTATAAATTTCAAGTACCCTAGTACCCCTAATTATTTTCAAATTTTAGGTAGTACCTTGTTAATTTTAAAAATATGAAAATTTATTTGTATTCGGCGATAAGGGGGGCGGTTTCTTCGAATTTTTTTATAGTTTTGAGTCCGTCCCCACCATTTAATGCTACCCCTAAAATAAACATTTATCGGGTAAAATTCAGGTGAATTTCTTCACCTGATCGTAACTCCTGATCGTGTCCAAACTATCGACTGATACCAAATACGAAATTGCTGTGATGTGGAAGAGTGAGAAATACGGAGTGATTATTATAAGGGTCTCCGTATATTGTATACACGGGACCCTAAAAAATTGATAAGATTTTTATCTTTCGAAATACTGTACAATTAATCCAAGTGCACTTGCTCCACCGATTCTCCAGAGATCCAGTAATTAGTTGGGGTGATTTTTTACCACCCGTGAAAACCATTCATTTGCTTTTGACACTTAATTTTTCTGCACCCTAATATTCTATCAATATTTGGAACATTTTGCACTGTAGGCCTTGTCCCACCACGTGAAGTCCCGATTGAATAATTTCAGTCATTACGACACAAATATAACTAGAAGCAATAGTCGTGATGGAACAGAACACCTTTATGCACCGTGTTTGTTCTTCGAGCCATTCCCTGGTAGTCAACCTGCTAGCAAGTAGAACTAGTCTTCGTTATGACGAGAGATTCGTCCACTACTTAAAACTATTCTGGCCCAAGTTCCATGAATTTAACAACATATAAAAAAGGCTCGAATCCTTGTGTTCTCCGAAGGCTGAGAGAAAGCTTCTGAAAAAACTGCCATATCTTGGGTTGGGAAGCCGTTATCGCAACACATCATCAGCCCCTATCCTGAATGGTCCACGTTAGCAATTGCATGGACCAACAGGCATAATCATTACCTATAAATATTACAAATCATTTACCTAATGACAGTAGATTCAAAGCTATCGTAACCATGTAAGTTCAAAAAAAATCAAGAGCTAGAGGAGTCAGTATCTTCAAAATTTGTGTACTATGCACATGTCGAACTCCATGCACTAAATTAGCTTTATAATTTTATTGATAGTACCTGTGATTAGTAGACTTCCTGTAATAAAGTTTTTTACCCGCAACTCTTCCACACATTAAATCACTTTACCAGCCTTTCAATAGATGAAACACTAGTAACTAGAAGTAATGATTTTTTCCAATAAATATTCTATAACAACGTTTCACATACTCTCTTCGAGGTGTCAGATATAAGACCGACATCTAGGATTTTTGCGGAAACTAGCACACAGAGGTTCTAAATCTGGAACCGTTGCGTGTGATTCCTATTCTCCCGTAACTCCTAGGTTAGAATGTCACGAAAAAAATTTCTGTTACTTCACCTGTCAGAGATATTGACTACTCTGGTGTCATTTATTTTCCCCGAAAATCCTAGATATCGGTCATACATTTTGCGTCTACAAATTTACTGTTACGTATCAAATACATAAATAAGTCTTCGAGAGGACATTATATTGTGGGAAGGGCAACTGATGAAGTTTCCCGACCAGAAACAATATATATCATATATGTCTTGCGTACAAATGAATGACACCTCGAAGAGAGTATTCTATGTCTCTCACAGGTGAAGTAACCTGAAAATTTTATGGTGACATTCTAACCTAGGAGTTACGGAAGAACAGCAATTACACGGAACGGCTCCTGATTCGGAAAATCTGTGTTCTAGTTTCCCCGAAAATCCTAGAGGTCGGTGTTACAACTCGCGTCTACAGCATTTTACATTTTTAGGCACTACTTAATCGGTTGAATAATATGGTGTATACGTAATTATTTAATTTTGTCACTGCCCTTTAATCACTTTCTTTGACAAACCTCTGAACTGTATATACTTTTATACTTGCATATATAGGGTTATTCTCGAATTTTAAAAATCAAACTTTCCTTAGAAACAGTTGTGTTAATTAATGTATATTAATGAAGACAATTATGGAATGTAGGCAAATGATCAAACAGTACCCGTTAAATACTATTTTGTTACAAATTTTTGTCCAGTATAAACCCAATGTGTCACACTAAAGGAAATTATTAATAATACTTATTGGTGAGTCCATCACATTTTTAGTGGTTCATTAAGTTGAATTGGTTATGGGATTCAAAGGAAATAGTGAATAAATCGATCGCTAGTGACGGGAAATAATTTATTAAAAGTGGCAAAGATTGTTTAATTGCTGTCTGTAAATTAGCTGTCTGCTTATTAGCGGTTTAATTATAAGTATTTTTAAGACTCCTTTGTCCAGACACGAGCCTTCCTGTCGCCTTACTTTTTTAGGTAATGTATTACCAGTAAGCTAGGATCAGTCAAAACACATCTTTTAGTGACAAAGTAATTGCTCAAATAATACTTATTTTTTATACTAATTCCGTGACAACAAGAGAGTCACAAAGAAGAATTTTGAATGGTTCAGTACTGCAGTGATTATGAATACCATATAATCACAGATTCTGATACCAAGCGTAAAGTAAGGACTGAACTCAATGTTTAGCATTTTTCCCGACGATGTAACCAAACTCGTTCACATGTTAACAAATGAGATTATAATATGATTGTATCATTTAGAGGGACGACAGTACATAAAATACCTACACTCAAAAGCAGTGGAGGACAAAAAATTGGGTTCATCAAAAGGTGTGATGCTGTGGAGAGTTTCTGTAGCTACAACAACGCATATTATAGCTTTTAAGCCTGACAGTTAAATCAATCTTTCAGTATTTTAATACCGGCGACAGACACACGAGACGTCTCGTCGAGAAGTCTTGCCGAGATATTGCGCGAGAACCGACAAGGTTCTACACTCATGCGACCTTCTCATGGCGTTGTCTTTTCTAACCCTAGAAACCCTTTGAAACGGCAATAAAACCCACATCGACCAGAGAACAGGCGAGTCCGAGAACGAGACGACGTGAAACCGATCACATTCACGCTTCTCGGGGTTCTCGGCGTGAGTCTGTAGCCGGCTTATCAGATTTATATTCTCATCACGCGTTTGACTTTGAATGATAGGGCTAATTACCATTCGAGATAATTCAGCCATTATGACACATATTGTGTTTGTCATTGATTGCTGTCATTTTGTCAATAGTGTGAAATTATTTGAACTCTGTCCTGATAAGAATTTTATCTCTATCAATATCTTAGTTTTGTATCCACAGTTTAGCTTTTAACAGAAATTGTAGTTGCTATTCGAGACTGACAATATACTAGGAACTGCCACCCTGGCGGCGAAGGAGTGTTGATAAAATCTATATAAAAATCTATATAATTTGAAAAGACACCGGACAGCTGACAAATACCAACGAAGGTTAGAAACAACAGATTGGTAAGCTTTATAGCTTATTGTAAACAACAACAAAACATACGCACTTTCCAATAAATCGTTTAAAAAAAGAAAACAACAACAACATAACGTACGCACTTTCCAGGAAATCGTTTTAAAAAAAAAAGGAAAACAACAATTCAAAGCGTAAGCTATTCAACATTCTGGTTATTGAAAACGGGATATTATAGATTGCAAACATCCATTGTAGGAATAGTGAATGCCACAACTCTCCTCGCAAACAAGAAACAGTGCAGTTTTGGAAACCACAACTCTACAGACTGTTCACATAAATCAATAACAACATCCGTTTATAATAGAAAAAGCGGCCAGTGAAATGCAGACGACTGCACAGCATCCAGACCAGATGGTGTTCAAATAACTCTTAGCAATAGGATGTTGATGTATTCACTTACCTCCCAACCTTGTAAAAACTTATAAGTTCCTTCATAAATCATCGTCTTTTTAGACACTATCACCTGAACAATATAGTTACTAAATTTTAAAGGACCTTTAATAACTGATACTGTTATCGTCAATTAAGCCTATTCTTAACAAAGAACTTTCTACTAGCAATACTTGAACTACTAAAAAATTCAGATAATCAAATTTTATAGACTGACTGTATTGTCAATTTTTTTTGGGTATACGGACAACTTATTTGTAACGGCAGCTACGAAACGGATGCAGAATCTTCCTAAGTTTGTAAAAGGTTTTAAGAGAAATGTGCCTAGATAAGTGCCATATTGTTGATATCGGTAAAGATAAAATGCTG
Source organism: Octodonta nipae (assembly GCA_034190945.1). Lineage (NCBI taxonomy): Eukaryota > Metazoa > Arthropoda > Insecta > Coleoptera > Chrysomelidae > Octodonta > Octodonta nipae. Next base: position 34,997,601 of record CM067222.1, read on the forward strand.
AAAGAGCTCTCCGACATCAAAGTAAGCATAGCGTTTTGCTGAAGGGCAAAACGGTTGTTGTAAAAATCTGTTACAAACCTGTTTCAAGCTGTTAACACCTACTCATGTAGAGTGTTCAGCTATTTATTCGGGATAATAAATTGGTGGAAACTCGTCATTAAACAAATTTCTAATATTCGTATTTATTATAAAAATCGAGATATTGTGATTCAGGTACGTGGTTGATGAAATAAGATAGTGGTTTTCCACCAGAAATTAGCATTAAAGTTGGAGCTATTACAGTCGGTAGGGATACCCTACACTAAGTACAAATCAGTATTACAAAACAAAACACGCTAGCTGTATTAAGATGCTACAATACTGACAGTGTAACTCTCAATAGTCTAGAGCATAGTAGAAAAACAACCTTATTTTTATTATAGCAATCTCTATAACAAATATAACATACAGAAAGAGTATATAAGTAAATCGAGTTTCTTTTAGAGGACGTTAAATCCGAATACGGACAAGCAACCGCTTGTTAGCCATTGTACATTACAGTGTGAGGCTTTCGCTATGTCAAGGATAGCTAGGTACCTAGAAATATCCCGAAATTTATATCTCGAGGTTATCGTCGGGCACCCCAGTGTTGTAACTATTACGAATCCACTACTTCTCTTGGGTCATTATTCACGTTCTTTAGTATGCTTAATTTCCGGTATGCAGTTATTTATTAAACCCCAATTTTCCTGTCTGTGCATCATTATCTGTATAATGTTGTCTGCTATAAACTTCTCCCTCTCAGCCCCAAAACTTTCACGTACAGAAAGAGTAACTATACTTTGGTGTTACACAACTAACTTCTAAAGGATTTTTGCCCAGTTATAATCTTGGTAAGCTCACACGTCAAGTTCCTAAAAGTATACTTAATCCATTCCCTAACGTCACCTATCAGTCCACTGGGACTTCTTATTATTCGCCTTCCCTCTATTCTGCCACGTCTTTTCTTTCTCATACACTTTTTCCTCTCAATTTTTATCTTCTCCTCTACAGAAAGCTCAGTGATCACATATACCCCCTTGCTAGCGGTCCCTTTAAAATGACAGCTATCGACAGTAGATTTTCTCCTATCAACTTTAATGTTTTCGGGATCGTTTCATTTCTGCTAGCGACCGGATCCTTTTAAAAATAAGAGATACAGATTTCGAATGCAGGTGCACTGGAATATTTATGACACAAAAACATTACCAAATGTTACGCCAACTCTAATCCCAAAATATCTATGAAATAATTTAAAACTCATTGGTCTGGACTAAATTTTTACAAATACAGACATTCTAGGAACAGCCTAGAAGGTCTGATAGTAGATGAACTGTCGATCTAGACAATAAGAATGGAGCTGAAAAACTTGTTCTCCCACAGAGATATATCCTTTTGATATCTAATGTTTTCATGAATTACAGAATATTCTTTGTGGCAGAGCGTGTACCTTTTAAAGTTAGCAACAAATTTTGATAATGAGATATCAAAACGGAACCCTCATAATGTGATAATCGTAATACGCAAAATGATTGGCAGGGACTTAAAGTTAAAACATCGCATTATGTAGAATGGTTAACAATATTGTGAATTATTTTTTCTTACAAAACATATGTAATTATGTATTACACTTCCGCAAAAGACAACCACTATTTAAGGCAAATTTTCGGAATTTACATGAAATCCTTTGAGATAATTACTAATTCAAATACTTATCTATTAAAATACAGTAAATAAGAAAATCTCTAATAAGAGAACTTCTCAGCAACATTGCGAAGTGACAAAAAGTACCTGGACGACCAAGCCTCGCTCGTAATTTCAAGAAGTTTGCTATATACACAAATTTCACAAGATACTCAAACGTGATTACATACAAAAGGACTACATCTCTACTTTTACATTACAGGTCGCAGAATTTAATACATAAATTTTGATCGTAATCTCATACATAGTGTATACATTTAAGACTCATATTCACATATTCGCACACATTACATAATACTTTGAATTTGTGTTTTCGCTTCACTATCACATTCGACATTTAGATCACCAATCATCATTTTGACTTAAGCTACTATGCTCAACATGTTTAAATACTATTACATTAGATTTCATTAAAAAATCCCAGATGAGTGTGGCATGTATTTCAATTATATTTGCAATTTTTGTATCATTCTTCGTTATCACATTCGACTAACTTATTTCCTTATTAAAGAATTAAACAAATATTATGTTTGACATTTTTCATCTGTAGTTGAATAAAATAAATTTTGTGTTGTTTTACATATAAGTTATATCAAAAAAATGCTAAATATCTATTACCGTTGGATTTTCTTTCCTGTATTTATTTGACTATACATATTTAAAAAAGGACATCTCTTAGGTCCAAGCTTCTCGCTATTGTTTTCATTACTTGAATATGTATGACCTAAATCATCTGTGCAAGATGACTTTTTCTGTATATTTACTTCTCAGTTACTTTTCAAACTCCATTAAAGTATGTTGTACTGTCCAGACTAATCATTTTTCTATGTTATTGTTTAGATTTTCAGACAAAATCTTCTCTTTTCTAACAAATGTTTCATTCTAGCGAGGTTACGTTTGGTTATGTTTGTGTCATTTATTTATTTGAAACGTCAGTGGTGCGTCAGACTGAATGGTTCCAATGAATACTAAGCAATGTAATGTCTTACAGTAGGTACCGTATTAGGTAGGGCAATATTTTCCGATTGCTAATCAAATTTGATTAAACAGATGACATCCTATATTTCTCCCTTAATTGCATGCATTAAATAATCAAAGGGACAGGATATTAGGATGTAACACACTGAAGCAAAGCGATCGGGGTATAGTGCGCCTCGGAATGCTTTACCTTTCGATTACAGAAGATCATATCCATCCTTGCAAAAAACAACTAAAGCTTTGAAGTAACATTTTTAATATTTAAATTTCTCAAAGATTATACCCTCACCAATCAATTTCTATTCATCCCAACTTCCAAATGGGAAAATGTTATCAAAATCGTTTCTTAACATGCATATTCTTAAAACAGGAAAAAAAACAGATAGAATATTGTTTCATCTGTTTTAATTTATTGTGACGTCGCCTTAGATTTCTGAGACGGTAACTTTAATTAAATTCAATTTCTCGGAAGATTAACTGGTAGCAAACTCTGTTATTATGTCGGTCAACAGTCTTATGAACATTATTATCAACATATCATTAACACCTGTTTTTGAATATACAATTATGTGTTGAATGATAATTTCTTATACAGTTACTTATACATGGATTAATTTTTAAAATCTTACATCATCAAAGTCGAGATATGTATACAAATTTTGGAAACGCACCGAAAATAATTTTATCATGGAGAACTTATTAAACTGAACTGATCGGGTTTAAGTACCTTAATTGCTCCAATTAAGGATTTGAACTGATAATCAGTGATGAAGAAAATATAATAACCTCAGCGAATCAACAGAATCGAACCTTTAAAGTATAATTGCCCAATTGAACAGATAAAATACAGTCGTTTGAATACAACTTCATTTTCTTGGTGAGATACGAAGCGCCGTGCTGCAAGTCAATCGTATTTTATACGTGCTAGCGAAAGGACGACTGACGACGGTGCTTAGCTAGAACTGATGTTAGTTAAGTGCGAGAATAAGTTGAACATGACGTGAACTTGAATCAGTTTTGGTGCATTTATTTAGTGTATGTGCGTAAGTATTTTTGCTTATTAACCATTAAAAAAATTAAAATATTTTTATTTTTTTATATTTGAACAGTAAAATAAAAAATAGTATTTGATGATAAAGGTGTTCCCCCATTAGTATGTAAAACTTGAAATTAAACATTGATTTCTTACTAAATTATTCTAATGATTCTTTTAGGGATATATTAGTAATTGGTTTAATTAGTAAACCCTTTCGGCGGGGTTTACTATAGTTTACTTTCCACGTGTCGTTCTAAAAGCATTCTGTTTGTAGCTGTCGAAGCCGGATTATCGGTTAATTAATCCATAAATATTTTAATGAAGTACTCAAAAGTACCCTAATTTATTAAATTTTTTAAAGTTCTGGCATATTATACGCACTCAAATACTAAAATATTTCAGATTTCACAAACTGTATATTTCAAACAAATTTCAATGAATGTTTTGACAATTTAAATCAAAACAAACCAGAAAAAAATGTTAGTTAACTTAAGATTACTGATTTTCTGGGGTTTTCTGGGCTTACGAATACCTACTTCTTCTTCCTTTACATTCATAATTGTATATTGGAACAGGTAGGTGGCCTTCCCTTATCCTGTCTAATGATTTTCTTCATTTATTCCTTTGTTCTTTGATTTTCTTGTTGATGGAATATTTTCTTTTTATTCTTAAAAACTAAATTTCTAATGTTTGCGCTCTTCGGTTTTCTCTTTATGTTGTTACCTATGTTGCGCTTCTGAGTCTAGTGAATTGATACAACAACTGCATAATAACATGTATCTTTGTATCTTTTCCCTTTATATTATTAAATATTTCATTTATTGTTGACATAACGAACCTGTAATTATTTATCTTGACTCTAGACAGTAGCTATACAATCAATTTCAATTTTTTGTTAATTTTCACATAGGATTTGTATTTTGTCTTCAAATAGGTTTCGTTTGCCGCTGTAACCTCATTATCGTAATCAAATCTCTTTCCCTGGATCATATTTGTGAGATTTGCAAAAAACGTATAAATCAGATGGGCCTAGATCTAGTTATAGAGGTGTGTGGAAGCAATTCGTTCAACTTCACCATCGTCTTCATCCACTTGAAGATTGTAAATTGAACAGGCATGACTGTGTTCTTTTCATTCTACAGAAAAACGAAGACTTCTTTGTAGGAACTGTGGTAAACAGTAATGGTATAAAGTAGCCCCCCCCCGCCACTATTGTATGAGAGACATTAATGAAATTTCGAGGAGTTATGTACTATTTTTTGCAAAAAAAATTTGACCTACACCACCATTGCATGAGGACAGCAAAGTACACAGACCTCCTTTTATTAGAGGAATGGATGGCATTCCAGAGTAAACATCCCCCATTATAAATATAATTTGAATTTTATATTCATTTGAATATGACCTTTTTGTAAATTCACTATCATTTTATTTAGTAACATTAATTTTTAAAGTAATTAGTCGATGGGAAAACCCTGTATTTCCTGGCACAATTCCTTAAGGTACCATATTTCGCACGGCGAAAAATTTTAAAGTTGAACATTCTTCTTACCCAAATTTTTGGTTGATTTGATATCGAAGACATATCCCTCTGAGTTTTATGTACTCGCAACCGATAATTTCATAAAAAATCAAAAAACAATAACGTACATAAAAAATTTAAGGGTTTCCTACTGTAAAATATCCTCTAGCATATACTCAAAATTTCTTTTTGGAATCTGCAAAAGATTATAAATAAATGGGAATTGCTTTATCCTTTTACTATATAATTACCCCCATTAGACTTTGTTGATTGTTTACCATCTTAAAAATGATTGTTTTCTGAATGATACTTGTGGCATATTTTTCAATGTCTAAGTGCTTCTTGGGAAATAACACCACAGTTTAAAGAAAATTGCTGTATATTGGTCATAAAATACAGTTTCAAAATTCAGTTATATTACACAAAGAAGAACACAACACCAAAAGAAAACTAAACGAGTCTGCTTCAATTTTGTTTGTGAACAACCCAATATGGGGATAGTTCATAAGGTTTTTCCTAGGTTTTCCCTTATGATTTTAATGGTATCACTGAATCAACAAAGTTCTTTGGTCGCATTTTTGGCGAATGCACTATCTTATAACAAAGTCGCACCTAGGAGCGCCACATAAAATTCTGAAGATCTCCCTTTCAAATTCTTCCAATTTGAAAGGAACTTTATGATTATATGATCTTTAGAAATTTCTGTGCTACCCTTTATATTACAAATAAAATTCTCTTAGTTACGTCAAAAATCCAATAATACACATTGTCAAATATTTTAATTTACATCTTAGAATTGTGCCTTTCTAATCCGTAGTTTCTTAACCATTGACAACGGGGTCTGATCTAGACCCCGAAACGTTTGGAATATACAGCAATTTTCTTCCCAAGAAGCACTTAGACATTAAAAATGATTGTTTGGAACCTTCTTACCGACAGTTTCACATAGTTTTTTTTTTAACATTATTCACTGTAATGGGCAGTTAAAAAAAATGACGTCGATTAACAGAACCTTTTACATATTGTTGAGTAAAAGTAAACATGTTATTATCTTAAGTTATGTTAAGAATGTATAACGTATATATTAAAAAATATATTAGTATCCAAATTTGAACCATTTATTTGCAAGACTACAACAAATCTATCAACGGAATAACAACAAAAAGTACCCTTTCCAATAATAATTGGAATTTAAGCAAAAATTAGCAGATATTGTAAATAAAACGGACGGCTGACTGATTGGATATTGGACTGACCGACGTTTAAAAGTAAACATTCCATAAACTCCCTTGCATAAAGTAAATAAAAACTAGTGCAATACCTTATTTTGAATGTTATGTATTTTTATCAATGTTGCTTTACTTTTCAACGATTAACAATTATTTTATCATAGTATTAAAGCTTAAGATATTTCTGAAAGCATCAAACCAAATATTTTTCAATGACGTTGAGAACAGATTGACCGGGCTTGCAAATATTGTAATAAATAATTTATTCTTCGTTTTTTTTATGAATGTTTCAATTCGAAATTTAAAAAGTCTTAATTGAAAATGTAACTCCATGCCCAATTAAACATTCTTTTTTTAAGTACACTACTACCACCTACCAACATATTTGCAACGCATTATGTTACTTACATGATATTTGCAAAGCATTCAAAAATTCATACACAGGACACCAGTTATACAAGTGTAAATATAAAGCTGTGTGCGTGTGCAAAAGAAGGGACAAAATCCAAGTGTAATGGTGATTTTTGATCAATTATCAAAATGAATGTAAAAAGTGAGGCCATATTTTTTCAATATATTTGCGTAGCTCAATACTACATAAGAACCCCCTGCATATCTTCTATCGAAATCCAATTGATTTTCCAGGAAAGTACCTATTATTTGCATTTAAATACCTCAAGAAGCAGTCACTATAAAAAACATACCTAACAAAAAAGGGTAGGTATAATAATTTGGCATACTGACAAAGAAATCACATCACCTAGAAGGAGATGTTTAAATTTAATATTGTTTTGGTAAAACATAGATGCTGTAGTAAGGAGTAAATGATTAAAATTTGGTAAAGTTTGATGAATGTTTTTTCTTGTAAACTTTTTTTATCAATTAATATTGTTGTCGTTTTTTGCATTTTTTTAAATTTACCAGAAACAAACTGTTTGATGCGATCCAAAATACATGTTAGTAATGTTAAAATGCCTAGAGCACGTCTACACTGAATCTATCGCCAGCTAAGTAAATTTGAAAAAGGTTGAATTATTGGTTTACGGCAGGCGGATTTTTGAATTCTAGAAATCGCTATGCGTACCAATAGAAATCCAACTACTGCTACGAGATGTTGTCAAGCGTGGTTTGATAATACCCAACATCGGAGATTAGTAGGCACCGATCGTCGAAGTTCAAAATCGATGTTTTTGACTTAATGCCTTTAGAGACCGATTTTCGACAACTCGAAATTTGGCTGATGATTGGTTGGAGTACAAGGTCATCTTCTAAATATCCGGACGGTCTACCGCCGTATAAGGTCTTTTGGACTGCAACATTATCGACCTCTGACCGATGAGCATCGACAGCAACGACTACAGTGGTGGCAGAGAACGAAAGTGTTGGAATGTGGAATGGCACCAGCTCGTCTTCGTTAGACGTCGTCGAGGAGAACGAGTCAACCACAATTTGATCTTGAGCGACTTGTACACCGAAAAGTAGGCGTTGGTATGGTGTAGGTCGCCGTAAGTCTTTGTTCGAGGCAACATGACAATGCAACGTTATCTTCAGGAAGTAATGCAGACGTATGTACTCCATTACCTTAATCGGCTCATAGATCCCATATTTCAACAAGATAATGCTCGGCCTCGTGTTGCTCCAGTTAGTTTAAACTTTTTTAAAGAGACCCATGTGAATTTGTTGCCATGGCTGTCCAGATTCCTCGATCACATGTTTGGGATATTATGGGTAGAAGGCTCGGAAATATACCCCCAGACCCTAAGGACTTTGGAGGTCAACGACATGAAATACAGGTAGCCCTTATTGTATCAATGCCAGGGAGTGTTGGGGAGTGTATAGATTTCCGCGGTGGACAAACACATTATTAACAAACTTAATAAAAAAATAACTACTTAGTATTTTTTATTCAAATCAATCATTTCCTCCTTACTATAGCATCTATAGTTTACCAACACAATATTTAATTTAAACATCTCCTTCTGTGTATTTTTTGTCAGTGAGTATATTTTCTAACCAAATTTAAAATTCATAGTTACGAATAAGTAGTATACATATCTGAATTGTGAATATATTTATAAAATTTGTGATCAAAAGTTAAAAATTTGATTTATTACTTATCTTAGTATAATTTCAAATGAGACAAATTATATTGGTAGAGTGATTAGGCATTAAAATATGTTTATCCTTTTTGTGAAAATTTAATTTTCTGAACGTATTCATAAAACTAAAAAAATCAACAGTAAGAAATGGGTTACCATAAGTAGAAACAACAATTTGAGTCTCGAAAACAAAAGGTCAGTTCAGTCTGAATATTGATTAACCCAATAATTTAATGGGCATCCATACAGTCGTGTATCAGACTTATCTCCAGTAACGCAAAGCAGACAAACGATATGTATTTGTCAAGGAAACTGCCATATAGCGCCGCCTATCGGTTAACAGATCGACCTAAGTTACTTTTAACAAATCCCAAACCAAAATGTGTATTTTTTCTTCAATATATTAAACAACAATACAATAATTATCAGCTAATCACTAAATCTAATCCTTGGCAGTTGGTGCGCCTGAGCTAGAGTGATCAGTCTACTACCGTCTTAGGTAACTACCAAAACAGGCTATGGTTTCACTAAACACTTCTCGTCGGACCTGATGAAATTGTTTCAATCGCTGATCTAATCAGGTCTTATGTAGGACTCTTAAGGTAGCCTTAAACGTGAATTAGAAGTGAGTTGAGATAAGAACTGGAGTAACGCACTATCTCAAGGTCGTTACCTTGAAATAGTGCACAAGTACTTACGCTGCTGTGTGAGATGGTCTTTTCATAACCTTGTGTTTATCTAAGATATCACTGCATATTTTTATTTATATCATAAAGGCACATTGTTGTCCTTTTCTGTGACCTGATGACAACTAGAATGACAAAACTGAAATCACATTTTGATAGTAATCCCAAAAACTCTGTTCGAATCATTGGTTCCTACAATATCGAAGGAGCTTAGAAACTGACCGTTAAGGTCATATCCTAAGTCACCCAAAGATTTTTCATTAGATCTACTATATTTTTTTATTTATTTTATATTATTTCCAAAACGCCATAGTTTGTTTTGTTTTCAGAAGACTCCATACTTTCCACAACCCTGTCTATTTGAACAATATAAATGTTCACAGACCGAGAAGATGTTTGTCCAGAAACCACACTGTACTTTCATGAAGATTTTTGAGGCACTGAATGGAACTCTGGCCACAGAATTGCTATATCACGTCAGAATTTTGAATTATCCTAAACTTAAATTTCCAAAAAACGTTTTTGCCCATTTTTGAGATTATAGACGACAATTTTTTTTCACAAAATAATACACACAACATCTTTCTCTTTCGAATGGCACTGAGTTTGCTCTCTTTTTTACGCTAAGAGAGAGTTATTTCAAGTTTATATTTGATAATTTTTCACAGCTTTTTGCGGCTGCCAGCCGAACCCAGAGTCACGAAACGTGGACGTGTGTTTTTTTTTGTTGATTTGGTATTTGTGAGTTACTATGTCATACCAAAGTTATTTCAGTGATCTTCAAGCTAACTAGACAATTTATAAACTCTATCTCAGAAAACAAAGGTATTTGAGAAAACTCAACCCCATTTGAAAGAGAAAGACTAAAGCTGTGTCCCAGGTAAACGCGATATGCTCGATGCGGGTGGTGCGATACGTCAATGTGATAACTATAAACTTCAACTAAAGGCTACAGTCGCAGGAATTTATTTTCCAGTAAGGACAAAATATATTTATTTTATGTAATTTATAGTTTGCGGCTGTCACTTTGACGTCACGCACCGCCCGCAAGGCGCTAATACTGCTTACGTCGGACTTCATACTTTGACATGTGATTTTTTTGTGAAAAAAAAAGCAGTTGTGTGTATGTAATCTCAAAAATGAACAAAGTGGTGTTTTTGCACTTTTACATTAGGATATCTCAAAATATTGACGTGAAAGAACAGTTCTGTATCCAGATTTACATGCAATGCATCAAATACCTTCAGAAAAGTACAGTCTGGTTTCTGGATAAAACAATCGGTCTCATTTTGTTAGCATGTGTTCTGAATAGTAAGTTTCAACATAAACAAGAATTGCTTTTTTTATAAACCGTTATAAATTGTTGAAAATTATTCTGATCAACTAATAATAATTTTTTGGAAAAAAAATGGTTTTAAAAATATATGTATTCTCAATGTGGGAATACAACGTTATGCTGATGACCTAACAATATCCAATCAATGATGCCGTACCAAACATTATAAGCAATTTAAAATTGCGTTTTTTTATTATGTTGACCGTATTTGGAAATTATTGCCTCCACAAATGTTTATTATGTCTGTATTAAAACTACCGACAGAACCTAAATCGTATTTTATCGATCGATAATATCTGTGAATCGACTGAACATAAAATGTCACAAGTTTCTCATAGTCTCCTACACCTATTGTAAATTTTTAAACATAAAATTTATGATTTTTTAATGAACGGTTCTAAATGCGACTTTGCAGGGCTTGAGATACAATTCATCTAAGGCAGGGATCGGCGACATTTAAATAAAAAATTAGACGGACAGCACAATCTAAAACTAGAGACTCAAATATTAATGACAGTAGGTAGTTGCGTAGGACGGACGTATATAAAAATTGACCTGACAGATTGTATCAGGTTCATTTTTTTCCATTTTAGTGAGAGAATAAGTGGGAGCATTTAAATTGCCTTTAATATGTTTTCAAAAAGGCTAACTATCACAAATGATCAAAAATGTTATAAAAATGCCAAAAATATCAAAAATGTAAAAACTGTAAAAATGTTTAAAATTTCAAAAATGTCAGAGATGTCAAAAATGGCAAAAAACTCAAATGGAAAACGGGAAAACCACAATATTAAATATCTCAAACACGTGAAATATGTGCAGCTGATCATATTAAATCCCAAAAATGATTTGTTTTTAGAAGAGGTAGTAGCCATGAATGATGAAGTTAAAACGGTTTTACAAAAATAGATATAAAATGTAAGGGACGTAGAAGATAAATACGTCAAATACGCCCCTGCGAAGACGGGACTAGTGGATAATATTTCCAGAAAAAGTTGTTCTTCATAAACAGATTGTCAGAAGCGTATGCTGTAATAATCATTACATGTCACTTTCTCAACTGCTTGTCAGCAAATTTTTTTTTTTTTTGCTTAATGTGAAGTACCTTTATTTCCTATAATATCTCATATTGTTATCAAACAATGCCTATTAAAATTCAAAAATGCATCGGGTTAAATCATTAAAATCACTAAAATTTGTATAATGAATAATTTTATAGTTTCGAGGAGGAGAGTCTTTTAAATGAATATAATTGGAATTAAATGGAAATGTCCTACAATTAACAGACATAAAAAGGTGAAGATTTTCAAATCGTCTATCATGAGTCCGCCATGTTCAAATTGTATGCACAATTTTCTTAATACCTAAATAGAATTAGAAAATAAGTTACTGTATTCCATTCAACAGAAAACGAGATTGCTCAAAATAATGAATGTAAGACCTTATTTTTGACAATACGGAAAAAGTAAATTCGATTAGAAAACTGCATCCAATTAATATCCACTACATCACTAAAAATTGTAAAATAAATCCATTTGAAAAAAAAAGAAAAACTGACTTCAAGAAAGGTTTTTTTTCCTGCAACAATTAAATATTTTTTCTTCTGAAGTCGGTGTCAAGTTAATGGGAAAATAATTAGGAAAGTGCGTTAATGAGTTTGCCACTTGTTCAACTTGGCAGTGACTTCAGAAGAAGTATTTAATTGTTGCAGGATAAATTAATTTTTGCTTTTTATTAAGTTACTTTTTAAAAGCGGTTTTGGTTTTCTTAATTTATTTATCACCTATTAGTAATAAACTAACAATGCTGGGCGTCTATTCAGGCAAAAATGTTTAGTCATAACTAAAACAATTCATAATCCGTAAAACATTTTCCTATCGGTTGCAAATTTTTATCTTTTCTAAGATAATTAAGTGGTCTATAATGATCAATCTTCTTTGAATTGTCGCTAAATTTTCTACATGTGTGTATTATGTACCAACAACTATAAAGTACCTATATCATTTGTTGAAATATTTGAAATATTAAAATAACAACTTTTGAGACGTGAATATGTGCGAATAATTTAACAAAACAACAGTATATAATAAAATTTTAAGTAAAGTAATTTTAAGACAAAGACACTATATTTTGAAATTCTTTGTTAATGATTTATCATGGTTTGTTAGAGTTTACCTGCTATCCTACAAGAACTGTTGTATCAGAACTGTTGTATCATTAATGTTGGAATAGATTATAATTGATTATTGTTTTAAGAAAATTTTCCAAATATTTGTTGATCTGTTGTGTTTCAGTAAAATATATTTTAGCTTATCGAAAATAAATAAATACTTTTGCTATCGAGTTTTGTTAAATATTTAGTAAATTTAATTAACAAGAAGTGGAGCAAATTTTGACCCCTGTCCTCTTTTATTCAATTTTAGGTAATATTGATGAATTGTAATCTGAAAAGTAGAGTAATACATATTTTCCACGGTATTTGCTTAATTAGTAAATTCTTTAGCTGACATCCTAACCGACAATTTGTCGCATAACAGCTATGCATTACGAATATATGCGTGAAGAAGTATCACCTGTTCATATGTTACCTTATAATTCCCAGATGTCGTAACATATTTTCTGTTAAAAACATTTACTGAAAAACTATAAATTCGTTACAAATTGTACGACATTTCAGCTTGCGAACAACAGTTTATATGTTCATATGTCCCTGAATAAGTATATTGTCGCAATGTAAAAATAAGACACCCATAATTATTTGGTAGTTGATATCGCAAATAAAATCTTTTACAGGCTTTTCTAAGAAATATTGCTATGTAATCTTAATTATAATGCTACTATGGTATATAGATCAATCCACAGAGTTCCAACATAAACCTCAAACACTCAAATAAACCCCCAAGTTGTTACTAAAAATTCTCAATTGACTCCATTTCAAACAACTGAATAATGCTATGCTATCTATTGCTGAATTTCCATTGAATAAAATTGTTGCGCTTGCTATTTTCAAAAATTTACTACCATGGAAGCAGTCATAACTTGATAAAAATAAATATTTTATTGCGAAATTATTGATCTCCCTAGATACATAACAAACTTCATAAAACAATAAATTAAGCCCACAATTCACCTCCATTTGTCATTTTGTAGTGGTACAACATATTTTTTGCATGTATGTGCAAGTACGAAGTAGTAAAAAAATAAATAACTCTCAATTGTAAGAATTTAAGGTAATTTATTAACCGACTTCCAAAAGGAAGAGGTTATCAGTTCGTATGCAACTTTTTTTATGTATGTCGAGCGATTATTCAAAATCGGTTTGGGCAATTTGGATGATTTAAACTGCATTATATTAAGGAACATTACAGAAAGGTCTCATATAATTGTCTATAACATGAGATTTACGGTTTTCTAGAAAATCAGAAAAAAAGTAATTAAGGGACTAGATTTCAGCGATTTTCAATGAATCTTCACTGTTTTCACGCAATTTGAATATTATAAATAGTATTTTACAAAGATATGTTCCAGCTTGATTCCGTAAATTTTTTTAACGTAAAACATACCATTTTTTCTGAAAATCGGAAAAAATATATGCACAAAAAATGTAAACATCTTGGTAAATGTCAAATTTTCATAATAAATATCTAGTTTTTCATTTTGATGCTTTTGAAGTCAGTTTATTTTAGAAACGAAGTTAAGTTACAGTTGCGTGAAATTGCAGAAAATATTCCATTAGCTTATTAAAACGAACATTCGTTATTCCGGTGATCTTTTCTGTGTGGAATACGGTTGAAGGCGTGCATGTAATATTAGGTGGTACATAAGCAGTTGTATAAAGAGGATGGTTGAAATATAAGTTGGAATTGAATTAGTTATACAGGATGGTTCTAAAAATATTGTATTGGTTAGCACATATGTAGTTGCGTATACAAGGTGGTTGAAATAAGAGTGGAGCAAAACTATAATTATACAGAGTAGATATTTGCGTTATAGAACAGAGAATAATTACAGTTATGCAAAAGGCTTTAGAGATTGTCAGAAGCAGTTGACTATACAGAATGGTTGAAATATAAGGTGGAGTATAATTACAGTTATACAGGGCGAATTAAAAAGTGATATAGTTTGGAACATAACTAGTTGCTTATACAAGGGTTTGAAGTAAGAGTAGGGTAAAATTATTATTATTGAGGGAGTATCAAAAATTTGTTACATAAACATAAGCAGTTAGGATATTGGAATTATAGGACGTAGGACGGGTATAATTATAGACATGGGTTAAAAAAATTTGGAAGCAGTTGCGGGTGATTGAATTAAATGGTAAAGTAAATTTATAGTGATAAAATTTGGTTCAAAAAGGTGAATTTTGTTGTATAGGGTAGACCATGACCAGTTGCATAAATAGAATACTAGACACATGGGAGGAAGTAAAATCATTGGTATACAGGAATAATGTAAACAATAGAAAAACAGACAAATTCAATAGTGTGGAGATGATTTGCATTATATAGGGTGATTTTAAAGATATCAGGACCATTGTAATATTGTGTTGAGTTGAATTATAGTTGTACATGGTGATTCAGTAAATGATAGACCAATAAGTAATATAGGAATGACCTGTACACAGAAACATATAGAGTGTGGATGCAATAGAGAGTGAATTAGTTACATTTATAGAAAGTGTTCCAAATAATAAAACAAATAAAAAAGTTAAAATATATTTGGAAAATATAGACAAAGAATAAAAATTAGCGAGGGAGAAAGAGAAAGGGAGAAAAAAGAAAGAGAGATAAGAATACACTAAAATTTTCAATTGAATTCTACCTTAATTAAATCAGATAAAATAAAAGATGTCTAAAATAGTGATTTCTAACGGTTTCTAAACTGTTTTTACTTTAAGTCAGCTAAAGTCGGTTAAAGTTTTTAAATACAAATTGTAATAGTTAATTTCTAAAATCAGGGCAGTGAAGATTTATATGTCATAATTAAAGGTCCGTATATACTTTTTTCGGAGAATAACAGGTTTATCCTAGTTTGACCAACGCCTTTTGGTAAGCCACGAAATAGATTCAAATTTGTGCCTTTGGCAGAAGTATTTTTAGGTAATCCTGAACGTTTAGTCAAACGTGGAAAGTAAGATAATCTGTTTCATCAAACATCAATTTGAATTGCACTTGTTGCATGTTTAATCAGGTTCATACATTTTTGCATAATTCACTGCGGAAGTCCAATACAGTAATTTTTTATTATGTGGTATTTATAAATTTAACATACGGGTCTGAAAGTTTAAAGAAATGTGTACCAATCTGTGCTGTGATTGAAAATGTGGATAAAGAAGCTTTAAAAGCGAAGTTCATGGAAAAACTAATTTGACTGAATGTAAGTAATTATTTCATATTGAGAACAAACTAATATGTAAGAATATTGTAATGTAGGTAGAACTTATTTATAGTATCCCCATCTATCATGCGGCGATGTTATGTCCTTCGGAGTCGAAGAAAATAATCCAATACAAAAAATATCCAATTCTATGTTACAGAACGTATGTTATTCGATGTAACTGAAAGTACTAGTCACGAATGTTGGCAGAGATTTCACATTTAAGCATTTTAAGCATTGAATAAAAAGAAAGCACATGTTCATGTAACAAAAAGAGTGCATATACATTTATGTGTCACCATAAAAAGGGGCTAGTAGTTAAACAGACAACTGGTCTTTATAGAGATTCAAAAGTGTGCTGTTCATAATTACAAGTACATTTTAGTTCAAAAAACGAAAACACAAAAGAGAAAGAAAAGACTTCAACAAACAAACGCAGGATTCCCTCATAAAAATACCGCCTTCGTTAAGAAATCTCTTCAACTGGAGAATCTCCGTCCCTGAACCGTAGTTATCAAGATATGAAGGAGATTTTTTAACTGTTTTTCTAATTGTATTATACCTAAATCTAACAACCTAAGACATTCCTGTATTTAATTTTTGTCCGCCTGGTAAAACTCCAAGTTGGTTGTTCCTATGGTTAGATAAATGATAAGTTCAATAGTCAAGGTCGAAATCCGCTATCAGTTTGGACTTTCGCTAAGATTTTTGTCAGACCTGTGTTTTGGTTAGCCCAACCTAGAAGCGCTGGAACTTCGGTGTTTGACTATAACAGATATAGTGACGGAAAGAGTAATTAATTAGCAATACAATATGCCGCCAAATTAAACTTTATAGCTTTTTCATTCCTGAGATATTAGTACCTACGATCATGGTAGCCTAATGCTTAAGCTAATACTTAAGCTGGGATACCGACGCGGTACTTAAAGAGGCTGAACACCTGTATTTGCATGATCAGTTTCAGCCAAGGATTTTTAGGCTCATTATGTGAATAAAAATATATTCATCTGATTTTTGTGGAAGGAATTGAAAATTGTTGTTACGTATAACTGGGGTCAATTCAAACCTGTCTTCCAACTTATGTAAATTTTAATAAACGACGATATCAAATTACAACGTCATAATACAACTCCGCTTATAAATACGAATTTCACCAACTAAACTCATAGGTTCCATGTGAGAGACCTAGATATGCAAACATTCTCAAACTGTCAGTTACAGTATTCTTTCAACATCGTAGTGTCGACTACTTTCTAGAGGGGGTCTGTAGCTCAGCGGATGAAAGATGAAGATGAATCCCAGTCGACTGTGACCTAGTGGGTTCGAGTCCCATCCGGAGCTCTGGGGCCCGATTCTCGAAACCATTAGACCTCTCTACTACTCTAAAGATGACGTCAAACGAAGGAATTTTGACATAAATGAGGTTAGGTTTATTTGGTATTCTCGAAGGTCGTGTACTACAAGAGATTCTAACAGTCAAACGTATACGAAATATTGACATATATAATAATCAAATTTATCGGTTAGTTTTGCTTTGTGTTGTTTTTTATTGGGCCGACTATTTTAATTTATTTGCTCTATAAATTTAAAAATTTCTACGTAACATGGAAGATATTGAAAAATTCTGGCAATTCTCCATATTCTAATTTTATATGTT